>VZTO01027107.1:0-21098 GCA_013400615.1 Syrrhaptes paradoxus
GTACGTTTGCTACATGATGACAGGCTCGCAGGGCAAGAGACAGGGGGCTATGCTCCCTTCCTCCTCCTCAGCTCACACCTCGGTGTTTAGGCTGTCTCCGTGGAGGGTCACTGGATGCTGCTGTACAAAAAAAGTGGGGAACTCATGTTGCCAGCTGCAGTTTCTAACTGAGTTGTCAGAGCTACTGTTGTGTGCAGTGTCTGGCAGGTAGAGGATTGCCTACACAACAAAGACAATTTTTTGGTCATTCTGCCTCAAGCCAGGAACTGATCTCAGTGTGTGCTTTTCACTACCAGGGCATCAAGCAAACAGAAGGAAAATCCAAAAGGCACATCCAAGATTACCAGCTGTAGACCCCCACAAAAATACTAATCTCCTAATCTTTTAGTCCCCTCCTGTCTGCCTGAGGAGTCCAGGCTGTCTGTGGGCTATGGTGCAAAGGAAAATGAAGATGTGATACCCAAAGGAAACCTCGGCACATCCCAAGGGAAGTTGCAGCACTGCCTTTGTACCACAGTCTGGGACTTGCAGGCACCAGTGTGATCTTCCCACTCTGCTCACCCCCGGCACTCTGCAGCTTGCACTCCAGTGGCTTTGGCGCATGGGTACACGGAATTCAAAGTCTACTGGCAACTGTGAGTGCCAAAAAGTTAGTTTTCCAAACTGTAAGAACCTTTGAAAAGACAACTCCTTGGGGGGAAAAAAGAAACAAAAAACCCCAAACAAACAAAAAACAACTAGGCACTTTTTTTTTACTGAGAGAAAAATAATTTTATAATTTGTTTCTGCTTCTATCCTATCTCTCCCAATGTGGTGTGCTTTTTGGTCTCATGCTGAGCAACTGAGCTTTAACTACCCTTCCTGCTTCTGCAACTCTGTTACTTTGATCTCAGTTTAACTACCACAGTTTAAATTAGAGACTTCAAATTTCACTGCACAGGGCATGGGCAGATTTTTAATTCCTACAGTTTTTAACCAGATATAATTCAAAGTAGCGTTAGATTCACTTTCAACTCTAGTTTTAAAAATAATAACAAAATTAGGTGTTTTATCATTCTATATGCTTCTGATTAAATACATTTAAATAAATCAATATCCCCAACAGGAAGCACAATTTTAAAGTAACTTACAATACACATAGACAAGAACAGCTCAGTAGGTCTGGAATACAAAGTATACTAGTCATAATGGACCAACTGGCATGAAGTCAAAAGTCACTTAGTACACTTTATTTGTAGGGATAATGACAAAAGGAGATGATTTGCATTAAAGATGGAGGTTTAAATGAAATTTATAACACTGGAATATACCATCCATAGAAAGACTGAATATTCACACAACTTCAGAAACTGGAACACAAACTTAGACAGTTTTTGTTAAACACCTCATAAATCTTTCAAGTACTAGTAAAAACTTGAAAACACTGAATTTTCAAAATATTCTGAAAAGATATAACCCTAGAAAATCAAAATTTTCAAGATATAAAAGTCATTTTAAAAGTTTCAAGTGAGACCTTCATGTGACCCTTTTTGTTATAATAATAAAGATCAGGTTTTTTACCTGATGACATAAAAGTAAACTCTCAGATCCTCTCTTCCTTGATAAGCTCAGCCTCCCAGTCAGATCCAAGAGTGACTTTGCTCAAATCATTACCACCTGCTCCCTTCTCTTAAGGAGACTTTTCAATCCACATCAGCTAATTGTCATATCAATTGTGATACCAACACAGGTGTTTTATTCCTGGTACTTGCTACTGGCTGACACTAACCTTCATCTGATTTTTTAAAGGAGAAGAGACACTTCAAACAGGAACTAAGGTTGAATTTAACCCATCTGAATCTGGTCACTTTGAAAGAATTTTTTTTTCCTGTTCAGTGACTTCTAAAATAGTTCTAAAGTCAAAATGTAAATATATACATTGGAAAGTTGAACAGAAAATGGCAATTTTCCCCCCAGAAATATTCACCAGGTTTTTAGTCCAAAGAAATCATAATATCATTACCAAAAAAAAAAAGAATTTTGGTGCATTCTCATTTAATTTACTAAAAAATCTGAATTCCGGTAGTAAGAAAGGAGAAAGAATCCAGACTAAAATCCCCATGTTAATTTTTACATTTCCTGGATATTTTTCAGATAGGAAAAATATTTGTATCTTTCTCTTAATTAAAGAGAAAGTCATTTTCTGAAAGGTATAATTTTAAGAAACGTGACTTTCTCTCTTCCTCGCTTTCTCAGGAGATGACAAGGTGAAAAGAGATAATGCTCTTGCACTGTCAAGATATGCTTTCCATAAATACACAAATATATCAGGATTTTTCGGAATTCACTCACTTTTTAAATATTTAGAAGTGGTGATTTTTTTAAAGGACACTATCACACTCCCTTTATTCCACTGTGAAAACTTGATTATTAGAAAAAAAAATATTTCTGCTCAGGACAGAGACTTCTAGCAAGCATGTTAAAGAACTATTACCCAGTTTTTATGCACAGAATGAAGTCTTTAGGGGACAATATTATTTCATCTGACACCATATATTCTGCAATTCAGATCTATATTACAGATGTATTTTTAGACTCCGGAGTCACATAGGCATTATGAGTAACACATTTCTTTTGAAAGGTCGGGAAGAACAGACTTTAAATTAAAAAACAGAAATATCTCTACTCACACCTTACACATGCACAGAGCTTGTTTCATTTTACATACATCCAGGGATAGAATCAGTCCCTTATTAAAGAGGATATACACAAAAAAATAAAACATAATGCCTGAAAATATTTTTATTGCCGGTGTACAGAGAATTTCTTACAAACATCTTTGTAGAAAACTTTTTAAATAACTATGCAAGTGGAAGTTATCTCAGTCCTTATTAACTCTTTTGGACTACGATAGGTAATCTGGGTAGCCTGGGCAATACACTGTATTGTTAACAACATCGCCAACTGAGCAATTGTTTGGAAATGGGACTACACTTCAGCAGTTTCAACCCTCATGGTTTTGCAAGGGTGAAGGGATCATGAGTTTAATAAAATGCTATGCAGCTGAAATTCAATAATTCCATGGCAATCCGGAATTAAAGGCATTGATTATTTTGGAGATGCAAGTTCTAATGCATAGATGGCTGATTACATAGGAATTACCTATTTTTTGAGAAATATTTTGGCAGTAGTAGGCAGCAAAGCAACAAATTAAAAAAAAAAAAGAAGAAGAAGGGAAAGTTTTTAGTGAGAGATGGACAAAGCAATTTGGGTGGCCCATCGATCTGTGTGACAAAAAATTCATGGACTTGACTGACAAACTGTATTGTGGGGTTAGAAAAAGTGCAGTCAAATTAATGTCTGCAAATTGGACAACGGTATTTTCTGGCATTAACTGGGATCTGAAGCAAAATTACTGGAATACAGGAAATTAGCTGAAAAGAAAAAAACACTGCTGACCTCAGGCTCTGTCCAGAATCAGATGTTATGATCTTAGAAACATCTGGAAAGAAATCAACACTGGTTTCAGTGTTCTTGAGGGTTGTTTTTTTCTCTTCCTGCATAATGATGAACACTCCTAACAAGTTAAGCAAGGCAATGTTTTAGCCTTATGCCTTTTCTGTTCTGTCACTCTTTGCTGTCTTGGTAAAAATCAGAAGCATTGGTGTGCAGAGAGAAAGAATGAAACGAAAATAGATATTTTTCAGTTACAGCCCCAGGAAAAATCACAATACCAGACTCAGTTGGTGGGGATTTTTGGGGGAATTTGCTATGCTATCCTAATCCATAGTAAGTAGCTATTTATGACAAAGAATAACCCAAGGTTTATGCCCTGTGGCTTGGAAGATTGGAGTCGCCCCAGACTAAAAAGGCAAGATTCATTTTTCTGTGCCCATGTTTCTCCAGCTGGTAAATTGGCTGGTTTGCTCCAGACATTAGTTGGAGCATAAATCAATAAGCAGGCAGTGTAGACAATCAGACTTGTGGATACAAGTGCAAGCTGGAACTGCAATAAAGTCTGTTTGGGAGTGGAGTTTCTTAACACCATGTGGATTCCTACAATGAGTCTATCCATTAACTGGCACTATGAACTATCAGTGAAGCATTAAACCTGCTGCCACAATTTGTTAATCTGAAAATCCTGTACTATCCTCTTAAATTTTTCTGTTTGTGTTGCAAATAAAGTGGCATTACCCTTTGCTCCTACTTACCTATCTAAATAGCAATATTAAATTTAAATTATGTTCTACTTCAGTTTCTTACTTTGTGGCACTGCTTTGAACTCCCAGCTATGAAAATGAAACATGAATGGTATGATAGGCAAAACCTGTCAGTGAAGAAATTTCCTTATAGTTAGAGCAGGGATCAGATTAACCTTTATAAAGCCATAAAATACATAAATACACAGAAATTTTGGAGTTACTTATGCTTCTCAGGTGAGGCAACATCTGTTGTGTTGACAGGAAATTGTCACCTCCAGGAGAGCAATAAGTCACTACTGTGGGGCAATGGTGTAACGGCTGGTGAGGAAGGCTAAGAGTAGACCATAATCATAGTCAAGACTGTGGAGCTTTTCACTTGTCCACTCTAAATTATCAGTTTCAGGTATCCCATAGCTGTTTTCTAAAACAAATACTTTACATATAGTTCTAATGAGTACTTGCAAACTTTGAGGGGAAATCTCAAACGCAAGACAACTTGTTTCCCTAAATCAAGATAATTTCAAAATATTTTCCATACTAGTGATCAAAATTTTTGGTAACTCAGATCCTGTTTTAATACACTGATAGACTAAAATGGAGGAAACAATTGTAATGTCTGTTAATTCCAAAAATAATATGCCTGAAAAAAACCTGTTTGCCTTGCTTGCTTACCACCAGTCTTAGGACCACCATGTCAGACCTCTGCTGCGCCAGGTTGTGCCTCTTGTGTGAAAGGCCAAAAGCGACACTGGTCACATGAAAATTTTGGTAAAATATACTCCTTCAAGAGCATTTCAAGACACACCATTCTCTACAGTAGTGGTTAGAGAAATGTCTCAGAGAGTAACAGAGCTGGGATCTGTCACAGAGAGGAATATTTGCAGGCAGGACTCCAGTTTCACATCAGTGATTTCTATGCTACAAAGACAAATATCCTCTCAGGTTATAATTGCCCTTATTAAAGATGAACAATTTATAGAAATAATTCTTTACCTATGAATTTAACTTACTTTCTGATACAATTTTGAAGGTGTCATATAAGACAGAAAGCTTTTCTCTCTGCTTCCCAGTCCCCTCTTCATTTGGTCTGCAAATTTTCTCTGCTTTCATTTCTCTGCTGTGGCTGTAAGGGATGCCAATGTTGGGTTTTGCAGAGTACCTTTGTGAGAAATGTCTCTGTAAAGGCATCAGATCCTCCTGTTCTTGTGCCAGGGAGGATCTGTCCTGTCCAGACAGCTATGCACTCAACAGGCAAGGAGATATCCACCAAAGTGAGAGCAACCTACAAAACCTGCTCCACTAAAATAGCAAGCAATGATATTTTTCATCACAAGGCTATTTCCTACTTCCAGATATCTCATAAATATTCATATTTACTTTTCCAGACTTTAATTTGATCACACTGCTCATTTCCTTCAGCCGAGTGCATCGAATTATTTGGTGTTACAAAGGATCTCACACACAGCAGGCTGGTGTGCAAAGCTATAATTTTCTTTTATTTCTAAGACTCATAATTTTAAAAACCTTTCTGCCTTAGTTCAGCAAATCTTTCAGGGTCACTCAACAAAAAATTTTTGACCTAATGTAAGACATTATCATATTTTAGAATAAATGCATACAGTGCCTTAAAATGCTTCTTAGACACTTCTGCTTGTTGTGTGACAGATTTTAATTCAGGTTTAACATAATTATTAAATATAATTTATGTTTGTCATGGCTTAATATTCAAGCAAGCCTCACAAAAACAAAATTTAAAAAATAAACCATGTTCAGTAACAGCACAGATCATTCTTGGAGACTGATAAAAGATGTTACAGAAACTGTAAGGTGCTATTAATAATGATGACAAAAGATCCCTTGCACTCTACCTCACTCATTTGCCTGCTGCAAAATGCTGGTTAGTCTTTGGAAGATATAATTCTTACCACTTCAAGGTAAAAACCAAAAGGATGACATTTAAGTCTTCCAGTTTAAGATACTGCTTTTGTTATCTAGGATTAATAAATATCAAATGTTGTCTGCTCAGCACTTTTAAAAATTGGAGACAACATACTGATGCCTCTAGTTTCCTTTGTGACTGGCTCTTAATGAAAAATGAAAAATCAGCTATTTCACAAAGCAAAGTGGTTTTATAGGCTCAGAAAGTTTTCAGGAGTAAAGCAATGTTTGGTTAATTTATAAGATTGCTAATGGGACTGGCTACAGTTCGTATACAGAGGGAATGTCATATACTGTAAATCATAATAACATTCACTTTAGATTAAGTGAAGTAGCCAGGTAAGAAAGAACAAATGTCAGGCCCTTGGAGGCAGTAGGGTGTTTCTTCTTCAGTGTTCATTGTAACGGGGTTTCCTCACAGAATGGCTCCTTTTGCAACAGTGATGTCCTATAAAGGCAGAGGTGGCATGCGTGAAAATGAAAACCATTGCGGCTGCATGTTTCATGTATACTGTATTCACCCACTCTGTATATATGAATTATGTATACTTCGGATAATTACAGCAGAATAGCACTGAAGTAGCTATATAAAATTAATTTTTTTAAGTGTTTGTATAATTGGACTTGTAAAGCATTATATTTCATTATGACCACAGATACCTGGTCCTGTGGCAATATATATATATATCTCATTTTTCCCTTTCTAAAAACATCCCCAATACTGGCAAGCCTGTTCCCTTTCTGGAAATTTCTACATTGGAGCAAATGGTCATCCCATTTCTTCATTATCAGTCATTTTAATCCCACTACAGAAAACATGGACTGCAACACTCCCCACAAAATATCCTTCCCGAACTTACTCCTTACTTAAGGCATGTGTACTCAGGTTTTAAAAATACATCTACTCCACTGCTTTCTTAGTTGTTTTGCTAAAACACAATCCAATAAATCAAACCTAATTCATATCTGACATTTGAGAAATAACTTTGCTGGAATTTTCTGTATGGCAGACTATTGATCATTTTTTTTTCCCTAGGGTACTTTGGAAGTGTCTGCTGAAGCATTCTCCTAACCTCTATGATACTGTTAGCTGATAAGCAACAGACAGACTCTGCTTTACTGAATTTCTCCCTAAGAGTATTTGAAACTCTTCGGGAACAGACTGAGGACCTTTATTTGAAATAATCTCTTCAGGTAACCCATAAACACAGAAGGCTATGTCTCAGTTTGCCTCAGCAGCTGAAGTACTAATCTCGTGGATTGTGTCTGGCCACCCCAGACCCAGTTAGGCAGTTGCCTACACTTCTCAGGATACAATTCAGTTACAGGTGAGAAGGAACAAGCTCTAACTAGTCTGGTAACTCCTAAATAATTAATTCAAGTATGGTCAAGATATCTCTGTAAATACAGCCAATTCACTGTGGTCTGCTGAAAAAAGTTTATAAGATTCTTTTTTCTTTCCAAAGTGCAAAGTATTCCTTCTAAATGAACCAGCATCTTAACATGCATATCTCTCTTTTATTAAAATTCGTGCTACCATAGTAAAGAAACTCCTTTGACACTTAATACGATGATGAGAAGAAAGTATAATGTGCTGTTTTAAAAGAGTGTCTTTAAATATAAGATACAATCTGTTCACCTGTCATGTCTGTCTCAGATGGAGAAAGATTCTCTTTAAGTGAAATAAGTGGTCTAATCTCCATGATAAAGTACTATTTTTTTCTCAGCGTTACTATATTCAAACCCTCTTGTTATCATTTTTGGACTGAAGCTTATTAAAGAGCATATAAACATAAAATGCATACATAACGGAAACATTCACTTTTCTCAATTCGTTAATGAGTATCTCTTCTTTACTTACAGGTAGAGTCTTTCTTCCTGACAGTTAAAGGAAACTTTTTTTTTAAATGCGAAGGGTGGGCTTTTTTTCAAATCAAATAGTGCAGCTTGTTCCTTGGTTAACCATCTCTCTCCTCTCAGGCTCTCTTGTATCATTAAGCAAAACATTTTCTTACTTTTTCCACAGAAACTAATTCAACAAAGGAGCTCGTGGGATTTGTTAAAGCTGGCTGGAAAGCCTCATTTTTTTCCCCAGCTCTCTCTTTAAATAAAACCAATCTTTCACCTACGATGCTTTGGATAAATCTTCAGAGTAAAATTGAACCAGCATCTGCACAAAATTTAAACCTCTTTCTAACTTAAATGTCACCTTTCCCAGTAGAATTCAGGCAAAGATTTTCCCTTACTACTGTCCCTGAAAACACATGCACAAAAATACTACTGCAGGTCCCAGACTTGTGTTTCATATTCTTACCATTCTCACTAACTCAAAAATCTTCCATGCTTTTGTGTCCTTCCCACTATTGCTATTTTTATGCTTTTTGATAGCAAGTAGACTTTCACCACCTCTTCACTTTCCTAAGCCATTTGGGTTTACACGTCCTTCTTACCACATTTCTTAATGTTTTCTAACATACAAAAAACAGGCTCACTCTTTTTCAGGCTACTTATACTTTAGTTGTTACAAAAAAAAAAAAAAAAAACCACAACTTTCTGGGCCTAACTTTATTCACAGATTACATTATAATGAGGAAGGGGTAAGGACAGCACAAGATGACAGTACACTTCAGAATTACCCTTTCACTCCTCTGGTGGCCCTCCATCTCCTGGTTTGTCTGGGAAAACAGCTGCCTGCCTCTCCTCTATCAGGGTAGCAGGGAATTTATTCCACCCAGAGCCATTTTTAGGGTTTTAGGCACACTGGACATAGTTTTTAGCTAAGCTCACACGTCAATCCAAAATGTTAGACTTGCTCAGCGAAACAGAATGATTTTACACTGTATGATCAATGACACAGGATTCACACTAGATGTACTTCTTTAAGTAACATAAAGTGGACAGATAGATAAATACAGACCTTCTGGTATTGCGTCCTTGTGCATGCACTGCCTGATGCACTTTGGGAGACCTGTTCTACCTGGAACACCAGGATCCAAGTTCAGTGGGACCAAGTCTTAAAGTAGCACTGATTCTCCCCACTGCCAATAATCCCACTACTCTGGATTACTTTTTCATAACCAAATGGGAACCTATTTCCACACACATTATACAGTCTTCTTCAGCTGTGAGCATAGACGACTTGATATTCTTTTCTGTCATCTAAGAGTCTACAGCAGTAAGAACCGGTTAACCTGTACAGTAATTGCTCTTTAGCAGTGGGCATATCATGGGAGCATATAAAAGATACGGCTTGTGTCGGAACTGTGGTGTATTAGTATCCTTGTCTTTGGCCACATGTCCTGCTGTATTCTCTCTGCCTTTAGACTGAAACTTGGGTATACACCATCCCCACACGTTCCCTGGTGTTCTTTGAACCACGTGCTGTCTCTGTGGCAGAGAACCCAAACGCCAGTCTCTACAGCCCAGGTCTCCCTGGGCCACCTAGCCAAACTATGCCTACCATGTATCTCTCGTCTTGTTCTTCTGGGTAAGGCAGGGGGAGGACAGAAGTAGAACAGAACACAATCCCATGCTGTACTCCGAGGAGCTGGCCCAGCCCAGTGTATTTGTGTGTACAGGTGGCCCAAACTCTGGGCTGCGATGAGGCAGTGCCTCCAAACCATCCATAATGAAAATGAGAGTTAAAGCCATAATTCTGTTAATATTTGTTCTAAATAAAGGAATGAAAGAGGGCACAGAATAAAACAAATATGAGCTTGGATTAAAAACAAATAAGATTTTTATTCCCTTTCTTATTGTTCTCATCCATTTTATTTTGCTGAAAAAACATATGTTCTGAAGCTATATATGAAATACAATGTAAACAGAGATGAAGATAAATAGAAGGGATTTGCTTTTTTTTCCTGTCCTTTTCATAGGAAGAGTAGAAAGGGTATCATACAAGCATCATGCTGAAATGAACTCCTGTCTTTTGCCAGGAATCACAAAGATTTTGACGACTGGTCCTTTTACACTTAGTAAGAAGGCTAATACTTTTCATCCCTAGTTAAATAAATTCACATTAAAGCTCCCTCTTGATTGAGGATTTTTTAAATCAGAAATGGCGTTCCACAGAAGGCTGAACCTTCAAAGAAAACAGCTCTCCACACCCACGATTTGATCAGAGGAAACAAAGCTCAGGGGAATACTGACAGCAACACACAGACACACTCAGTTGAGCATAACTGTCTAATTAAGGTCTTGTCACCAGGTATGTCATTCCACATAGATAATGAAGCAAACAGATAGATTCTGTATGTTGTAGCACACATGACGCTAAACATACAGCTTATAGTGTGCCCTCTGCTTATACCTTTCCCATTACTTAGCGTTCACAAGAACAAGTACACTGTGCTATTGTAATTTAATACAATTTTCAAATGTGTTCCAAAAGTCTGGACTTTACAGAAATTTATGTCTTTCCTGTTTCTTCACAATAATTTTTCAGGTGGCTTTTATAATACAGAGTAAATAATTGATTTTGCCACTTCACACTGGATTTGAGCCCATGACAAAACTCTCCCTGATGTCTGCTCACTAATCTGGGAAAACCTGCAGGCAATCCGCAGTGTCTGTGATATTCTGAGGTGCCCACAAGTGTCAAATCAGAGACCTGCTTACCTGCTTCATTTATAAAAATTCCTTATATATTCATTTATAAAAATTCCTTTATAAAATCCCAGACAGGACTCCATCGGCCTGGGACACAGTATACCCGTCAAGACCACAACAAACCTGGCAAAAAAAAAAATGACATCACCTTTCCTAGGCAGTTTTTTTCTGCATGTTGTAAGTAATTATTAAAGCTCTCTGGTTTTATTCCAACTAGAAGTTTCTAGTCATCTCTAGTGCTAATTTCTTGTGTCAAAAGAGTGCTGAAAGCCAATAGACTCCAACAGCAGGGTTACAGCCAGCAGAAATATTCAGTACCGTATTGGTACTAGTATTGTAACATTTTAACACAGCTGGAATTCGGCCACTTTCTTTTTATTTTATTTCCTGTAAACCCAATATAAGTGGTCACACAAATATTTTCCCTGTTTCTGATTTTAAAAAATAAATGTTATTAGGCTATCGTAACTACTAAGCTTTGCTTGAAGTATATACCTTTGAATTTTAAAAACAGACTTTTTGCTACATTTACAGCTTAGACCACTAATGTAATGCAAATACTTTGGGTAATGGAAATCAATCAGGTAATGGAAATAACCAGGTAATGACTATTCATAATTATACTACTGATATCAAAGGGGAGAGCTGTGGCACTCACATAAAGATTTAATTTTAGTTATCAAATTGTTCTTATCTCAACATGAGTCCTTTTTTCCCTTTACCCCAAAAACTGGGATACACATTTAGCAAAAGCCACTTGGCTAGTCAACACTAGAGGACTCTGCCAATCGGGCTGGTCCTGCCCAGTCAGAACCTTTACATACTACCCCTTTAATTCTCTCCTCTACCCTCCAGAGGGGGGGGGAGGGGGGCAGGAATTGTGTGAGTGGGTGTCTGGTTTGGCCCCCAGCCAAGGGCAAACCCATCACACATCAAGGCCAGCAAAAACATAATTGCTTTGGAGACATAGGTAAAGTCTCTATCTTACAGAAGAGTGTCCTCCTCCAAACCACCTTCGGGAATCACTACAACCATACATGAGACCATACTAACAGCTTACTAGTATAGACAAGAGATTCCTGGTGCCCCAGAGCATTACTTGCTACTGTTTAATTTATCAACACATAGCATTATGTCCTGGAATCTACAGATCTGTAAAGTTCTTTATTATAAGCCTTTTTCTCTCAATTATTCCCTATTTTTTGTGATATAAATAGAGACAGACTAGCCAAGCTGCTGAGATACACCTCCTTAAATGTCAGAGAAGTCAAAAAGCATAATGTTAATGCAAGAATTTAAATGGGCAATAGACGTTCACTATCCTTATGTCATTGACTCTGCTTCTGTCCTTCTGTTCTAAGGCTAAGAATCTGAGGAGGTAAGTTGTTTGGAAGTCATTGTTTATTCCATTATTGTTAGTTTGATTATATTATCATGCCCTGGCAGCAAAGAGGGCAAACCAGATCCCGGGATGCATCAAACACAGTATAACCAGCTGGTCAAAAGAGGTGTATTCAGCAATGATGAGACCTCACCTTGAATCCTGTGTGCAGTTCTGGGCCCCACAATTTGGGGATGTGAAGGCCTTTGAGTGTGTCCAAAGGAAAGCAACAAAGCTGGGACAGGGCTGGAAGGAATGACCTATGAGGACCAGCTAAGGACTTTGGGTTTGTCTACTTTGCAGAAAAGGAGGCTGAGGGGCAACCTCATTGCTCTCTACAGCTTCCTAAGGAAGGGAAGTGGAGAGGGAACTGCTGACCTCTTCTCCCTGGTATCAGTGATAGGATGTGTGGGAATGGTTCCAAGATACATCAGGGGAGGTTTAGACTGGATATTAGGAAGCATTTATTTACTGAGAGGGTGGTCAAACCCTGGAACAGGTTTCCCAGAGAGGAGGTCAATGCCCCAAGCCTGTCAGTGTTTAAAGGGCATTTGAAAAATGTCCTTAATAACATGCTTTAACTTGGTCAGCCCTGAATTGGTCAGGCAGTTGGATTAGATGATCATTGTAGGTCCCTTCCAACTAAAATAGTCTAGTCTGTTCTCTTCTATTATATACTACTATATTCCATAAGGTTCAGATTTCTTAAGCAGTTCCACCTAGGCTTGTTTGGGCTGTTTTGAGAAGACTCTGCAAGTGCTACATTTTGAGATCAGACAGCTTAGCAAGAGTCACCCTGAACTCAATCCTCTTGCCCAAAAGTAGGCACTGAAAATCATCCAAAGGTATGGTACCACCTCACCACAAAGAGAGATTTCAGATCCCTAGGACATCTCGAGGACATGCTAGAGACACCTACGTTTCAGCAATCGAATTGAGACCTTCAAATTTCAAGACAATGATAAAACATCGGGGCTTTGCATACATGCAGACAAGTTGAAACATGCTACATATAAAAGATTTCAATACTTTCAACGATTCATTAAATATATCTCGACAGGTTTGGGTTCCAGAAAGCAGACTTAGGGTGGATAAGACACGGGAGCGCTTGCAAACTTTTCTGAGTTGTCTTACCTAGAGAATGTAATTTCACAGGGATGCCTCCTTATTACATTGTTTGCATTTTCCTAAATGTGCTTTTAATAAAAATCTTGGAGAAGAGGAAGTGTCTGCCTGGAATGTGCCTGCTACGTGGTCCTGGGAATGACTCACAAGTCTGTATAACCACTACGTGACACCTGCGTGAAATGCATTCATTCTGGGAATGTAATGTGAGGAAACAGGTGCCTCACCTCCAGCATCATGTCACAGAGCCTTGGCGTCAAAGTATGTCTAAATACAAAACTTTTCAACAAAAAAACAAGTAAGATCAGGACAAAGAATGTATTATGCTACAAAGACTACGTGCAATTAGCTCAGGAAATACAGATAGGAATAACAAACGATGGATCCTAACAACAGAATACTCCACATCCTGTTTTCTATGCAGCACCCAGCTGTCATTGCTTTATGCTGCAGCAAATTCAAGAAAAATTCCATTACTATTAGTCTACAATTATTATTAAATGACTAATTAAATCCACATTTCAAATTGACTGTGGAACGAGAATCCATCATCTTTAAATAAAGACGCTAAAAATGGAATAGCATAGCTAAACATTATACATCTGTTACTTTTCCTTTTTCAAATGTTTAATTCATATTTCATAGGATAATGCTGTAGCAGATAGGACTACTTACTATTCAATAAACTAAGAACTCTCATTAGCTATTATTTATAGTGCAATGTTTTCTGTGTGTCTGTTTATTTCAATGACAGCTACAGAAACAGCAAAAAATAAGGCAATGCAATACTTTCTCAGATACAAATAATCAGGCTCAAACCTGAAAGATGACAGCTAAAGCTCTTGTATATGAGCATCCTACCCCATTCCTAACCTCTAGAAACTATCCTACAAAGAAGTGAGCATTAAAAATACTCAAAAAGGGTTCTCAAAATAGACAAGGGGCTGACAAGGGTGACAAGAATGGTGAGGATAAGAGTCTGCCTCTGAAATTAAAAAAAGTGAGACTTAGAAGGAGGCAGAAATCGTATAGTTAGATTAGTGGTTTATTACATCATTTCTCAGTCAGTCTTTGGTTCTAAATAAACAATATTTTGCTTTAAAAAGTCTGTGTGTCACTGGCAGGACTTGAAGTGCAAAGTCATAGAGAAGAATATAACGCTTTTACTTTTTTTTTTTTAAGTCTGTTTGCTCACTTGTTTGCTTTAAGACAGACATGTAACAGCTTTTGAGGGATAAAGACTCCATTAGAAGCACTTTCTGCAACCCAGTGTGTTTTTTCTCTGAAAATTCTGAGTTTAAAGAAGCCACAACACCCAGAATAAACAAAATCTTGCCTCCATACATCTCACCATCATCCAACCTTCAACTATCTCCAACTATCTGAACACACTGAGCCAATGCACTTGCAGCTGCACAGTCTCATAGCCTACAGAAAGCTGAGTTTCCATGGGACCTTTAGAGTTCTCAGCAGTAGGCTAATTTCAGAAATTCATTCTTTATCCAAACTAAAGCCCTAATCTAGACTCACTTCCTCATTTTAGGTATTTCCATAGAGCCAGAGTGACTTCCAAAGCCTGTTGAGCTCAGATGCAGGACAGCTTCAGAGTCCAGCTCCTGCTGAGTTGGAATAGATTCCTTCTGGTTTACCCCATGCTGATCCCTGGGGTTTGGCTACTGCTGCCACTGCTGCAAGGGACAACAGAGCACACAAGGAACTAAGGCTTGCTGAGGCAACCATGAGGGAGGAAGTGCATCTCAGACTGATCCGTGGGAGGAATTCCACACAACAACAATAACCAAGTGTAACATGCTTTTTTCAAGTCTCAAAATATACGGAAAAATTATACATTGAAAAGATTAGTTGAAAAATGGTACTCATGTGGCAATAGTTCATAATATTTTTTCAAGGTGGTATAGCAATTCAGTAAACAAAGTATGGTCTGTAACTCAAGTCACCCAGTCCAGAGAGATGTCAAACTCCTGCTGACAGAGAGAGAGAATGGAAAAAAGTGAAGCTGGGAATGAAACAGAAGACAAAGCTCAGTTTCACAGTCCATGCACAGTCAGAGTTGGGGAAGGGAAAAATACATTTCTCAAAAATCTCTCTCTTCTGCTTCTTCTCTAGGGATGCATCTTCACCAAAATTGCTATTACTCCTTCTTCAAAGGCACCTCAGACCCCCAAACACAGCCACACTGGGTAATAAGATCATCATCAATACAAAACTGAAGTTTTAACAAATATCCTCTCAGGAATTAAAGTTTAATGAGAAGTTTAAAAGTATGTTAACATAAGGTATTCAAAGAAAAGGTCAAGAGACACATTTTCTCCAAGTATTCATTCAGTTCCTATCAACTACCAAACTATTCATACAAATGTACTTGCTTTATAAGAGGTCAACACAGATGTCCCATTTCTACGATTCTTGCAAAAGCAAAATGTATTTGGATGCTTGAAACCTCGGAGAGCTAGTTTCAGGTCTGCCAAAGCAGAGGTTTTTGCCCCATCTCACCTCTTTTTCTGTCACAAACAAGACATAATAATCGTACTTAAAAGGCTGGAAATTCATTAAGCCTTTCCTCTTCCTCAGAAACAAACTCATGGCAACTCATAACAGCTAAATCCAGGAAGAAACAAAGCACAGCCAAAATAGTCACTGAGGTAAAAGATGTTCCCTAAGTGAACATGCAAAACACACTAACAGTAAGGGGGAAGCAAACTATTTTTATCAGATGCCGGCATGTAAATTAGGCCTGCCTGGGGAAAGATGAACTTGTGCATTAATTTTAGGCAGATTTTCCACATAAAGTTTCTGCACAGGTTTAGAAACAGATATTCACTCTTCAAACACCTTCTTCCAGCACAGGGTATATATGCCACCTGTGCTTTGGAAGGAGCCAGGCCTCAATGTTGAGAAAATTCTTACAGTATAGTAATTGTGAAAACTCTGAAATTGGCCTGTTTACAAATAATTTCACTATGATCAGTATTTGCATGTATCTGTTGGCCATGTTACCACATTTTGTTATGTATTGCCACTATCAACATGTAAACTCCTCTCAGAATATGATAATTTTGTTTCGGTGATATAATAATCTGGTGACTTGTACTGAAGCAATGGTATGTGCACTGTCCATTCCTACCATGAGTCCTGGGCTGTGAGAAGCACACAGAACTCCTGCCTCAGGGGGGGACGGGGACCTGGAATACCCAAAAAAGAGAGAGTCAGAGGAGAAGGAGTGCCCAGAAAGTGAAGAATAGTTGACTTGTGGGACCTCAGAGGTTCGATGTGGAAGGGAAGTTTGTATACAGAACTCATCTCAGAAAGAGAGGATGGAAAGCTCTATACAAGAAAACCAAGGTATACACATAGCCCTTGATGAGGACAGGAATGCAGGCAGGTTCTGAAATGGAATGTGAGGACAGTGTCATCTGATAAATGAAAGCACACATATTGCATGAGCACAATAAACTGTGCACTCCTTTACTTACTTAATAAAAAATTAATTGTATTATTGTTGAGAGCTGAGAACCACATACGCAGCTTTTCTGGTACAGCAATTTTTCCCTTCAGACACTTTACCTTCACTTGTAAAGAAGCAATTAAAGAAGTGTTCTTGTAAAGAAGATGTTTTCTTCTCTATCCTCAGTGTCAGGGCACAGCAAGCAGAGCCTGCCCCACAGGCATGGGGAAGCAAACACCACCCAGGCAGCAGCCTCACTGGCAAGGTCCCATAGTGCACAAGTGGGGCAAGCAGAGCTGGACCAGTGTGCATGATCAGGGTCAGACACAGCATCCGCCAGGCACATCCCCAGCGCCCAGGTGGGTCCAAGGTCCGGAAGTCAGTCAGCAGCTCAGGGTCTAGAAATGGAAAAATAAATTAGGTAATAAAACACATGGTGCCAGCAATAAATTTTTACATACAAGAGGAGCTACTTCTCATTAAACAGTACTGCAGTGCTCCACAAAAGAGTTGCTAAGAATATTTTAAAAGATGTTTAAAGTAGAGTAACATGCTCTAGTGTGAAGGATTCTGATATACTCACCAAAACAAACAATTAGGAATATTGACTGATTCAAGTTACTGAAAATTAGATAAATATCTTCAAGTCTTTAGGTAATTATTTGAAATTAATCCTATATCAGTAATGATTATCTATTGTATTTGGCAGTTTGCTTGAAATTATCAGGGTCAGCTTTGAATACTAAGAGCTGGCATTCATCTACCTAATAAGCTAATCACCAAGGCTTTGTCTACGATCAATGGAAATCTGCCTAGTCAGTGCAGCAGAGACATGATTCATCTTATCCTAAGTACATACATAGAATAGGTAAGAGGAATTGCACCCAAAAAGTGCCTGTTTCCCTTCATCAGCTATAAATGGATCCTTAGGAAAACACTTCACACATAGATGAGTACACTGCAAACCTCAGATCAGAAGAAATGACTATGACTCTACATGCTCGCATTACAAAAGAATATGACTTATTCCCTGAAAATAGGATTGGCCAGCCAAAGACACAGCACCTGATCCCAAGCTTACTCAAATCATCGAAAAAGTACACCTCAATAATGTTGCTGACCAATCACCCCATTGTCATATATATTATTGTCAGAGCATGTCAGTGGACTCTCCCTTTGTTGGTACTTTCTTTCTGAGAGAATGTTTGGGTTGAGTGTTTCTGAGACAAACCTGAAAAAATCTGAACATTTTAACGAAAGTGTAGATTGATTGAAGGGAATGATGAGAATTTCAGCCCCATTGGTCTCTGTAAGTGCCCACCAGTACAGGAAATAGTTTATGTTTATTACAGGGAGACATCTGTCTTCAAACTACCAGCCCTGAAACTGAAATTATAATGGAAAGTGCTGATATGTTACTTGCAGCTCATGGAAGAGCCATTAAAGGCTGAGTTCTGAGTTACATAAGGCAATCTTTCTTTTAAGAGTCTTATTTCTTTGGTATCGGCCCTGGTACAATCAATTTACAGAAAATACTGCAGCTTTGTACACCATCGTATTGATTTTCCACAAAAAATATTGCTAGAAAACACAGTCAGTGCAGTTATGGTATTCCAGACCACACTATGTTTTCTAATATCTTCTGGTTGTGCACATTATTTTCTGAAAAAAATTATGAAAATTTAGTTAATCTTTTTACTCCTCTTGACTTTAAACACATATACGGTGGTACTCATTGGTTCTATTAGTACAAATTAAAATACAGATGTTAACAAAGCACCTACACTGAGGCCAATAGCATACACACATTTTCTCAAAAGTTTGTAAGAGATTCATAAAAGATATGCCCTATTTAAGGAAAATAGTTTTAAGGAGGAAAGCATTTCATTTTGATAAAATACGTTTTATATAAATTGTGCAGTAATGGATGTTTGATAATTTCTGTAGATTCCCACTCCCCACCAGCATTATTTTGTGTTCTTTGTGTAACCCAGAAACCCAAGCTTGAGGCTGGGAGGCTTCAGTGAAGGTACAAGAGTGGTGCAAAATCATTCTAATGCTGAAACTTATTTTCTAGAACATAAATACAAGGAGTCACTGTTCTGATAAGTAATGGGGGACTCTCATCCAAAATAGAGTCTTCCTTACTAAGCAGCAAAATGAGGTTGTGAGTGTGCAAATGAAAAGGGACAGTAAAGCCCCCATGGCAATCTGAACCCCACCTGTGGGCCCTATGAAAACAGCTATTGGCAGAGAGCACAATATCTGGTTCCAGCAGTTATATGAAACCTAAATTGCAGTAAGCTAGTAACCATGCACTTAGTACACATCTCAGAAAGCAAAAGATCCTTCCCTTTCCTGAGCAAAGGATTTTCAGTCTCAGTTCTAACTGCAGCTGTAGGCACTCTGAGAAGCCAACCTAACACTTCCTAGAAACCTTTAAAGCAAAAATAAATGTATCAGTAACAGTTTTGTTGAAGAGCAAAAACAAACCAGCAAGGGTAAGAATAATTAGTCAAAAGATCGTCCATTGACATATATTGTCCTTTTGTATCCCACTGCACAAAAATATTTCTTCACTCTCCTCTGTTTCTTCACTTTTGCAAAGTTTGCTACTTTACAGCTATTCAGATGTATTCAGTGCTTGAGATGGATAGAAAAGTATTACATTAAATTAACCATGCAGTACAGCAGCTATTACAGTCACTATTGCTATAGCTCAGCAAGCCAGGCACCCTAGACATCTTGCTCTGTGGTAGTTGCTAGTAGTTGGTGATTTTTCAATTGCAACCACTGAAGAAAGGACCCATTATTCCTGTATACTTTCCAAATCTCAATTGTTGTTTCAGAAGTGAAATCCATCTACCTCTGAGAATACTACATCTGTTTCAGAAATGTTAGCATACTAGTGCTGTTGTATAAGGATAAATAAACTCATCTAACCAACTCAAACTGTGCAGGAATAGAAGGATACTTATCCACCCAGCACACGCAGAGTTACTGTGCTGCCAGAAGCAGCATAGCTGTAAGCACGCCTTACAGGGTGGCAAGATCTGCTGAGAAACCCATGCAAAGCCGAGTTCTGAAGTATCTATACAACTTGTAGTGCCCCAGGTAACAAGTTCAGAGCCAACTTGAGTATCTCAGCACTGTGCTGCACATGCACACAGTCAGCTATCCAAAGAAAGAATAACTACAATTCAGCAGTGTTAAACGTCTGCTCATTGTTTTAATCTTTTAAATCTAGACAAGTCTAATAAAGTACCTACCTGACTTTTCAGGTGTCCTGGAATGAGACTTAGCATTTTCTGCCATCAGTGCAAAGGCACAATTATTACTCAATTTTTTTGTTCTTCACCATTAAATAGATCAGTAGATGTACATATACCTCAAGTGAGAACCTTCACTACTTGTAAAATTAGCTATGATTTGGGATTTTTT
Organism: Syrrhaptes paradoxus; assembly: GCA_013400615.1. Lineage (NCBI taxonomy): Eukaryota > Metazoa > Chordata > Aves > Pterocliformes > Pteroclidae > Syrrhaptes > Syrrhaptes paradoxus. Next base: position 20,144 of record VZTO01027107.1, read on the forward strand.
TTATTGCTGTGATTCTAAACTATTCTGCATACTGTTGGTTTGGTTTTTTTTTATTACTGGTTTGCCAAAACCAGCCTTTAATGTACCAGTGGTGACATGGGAATATTTAGTTAATAATGAAAATTCTTGCAAATGTTACAATTGTGCTAAATATAGCTAAATGTCACATTCACAGTTTCTTCTTCTTCTGAGGACAATTGCTTTTGTTGGTAGGCTGAGTGACACACAAGACGGAAGCCATCACCCCAGGGACTCAGTCGCACACTTGAAAATGAAACAGCACTGACTGCTCAGATTCGTAACTTCAGAAGTACGCAAAGAGAATCTCGCCTTTGTTCTGCACAAAATAATCAGAGACAGCAATAGTGATAAAAAATTGGTCAGTGTTTATGAAGTTATTTTTCTTGATATGACATCTGGAAAAATAATCACAGTTAAAGAATCTTGCTAAAACTTTATGCAAAATTGTGCAAAATCAGTTTAGTCCAGATTTCCATGGAAATCAAAAAAATTTACAAATCTAAATTTAGCTTCACTGAATCATTCACTTCTCAAGTGCCAACAAAAACTCCAGGCTATGAGAGTACGACAGTTCTCGTCTACCAGCAAGAGGACTATCTCTAAAGTTGCCTTCCTGCACTAAGCTTGCACAAGTCTGTGACTGATACAATCCCAGTCACTGTAAAATATTTTCTGTTTCTAAATTCAGAAAGACAGAAACATAAGGCTAGGTTGGATGAGGCTTTGAGCAGCCTTATCTAGGGGAAGGTGTTCCTGTCCATGGCAAGCAGGGTTGGAAGTAGGTGATCTTTAAGGTCCCTTCAAACCCAAACCATTCTATGATTCTATGATAAATGTTTGATCTTAAAAAACACGTGAGGATTTAATTAATTTCTGCTGGGAATCTCATTGAGTGTCTGCTGTCTTTGGGAAAAGACAATGCTCTTTTCCTCCA
>VZTO01027107.1:21550-58252 GCA_013400615.1 Syrrhaptes paradoxus
AGAAAGGACCCATTATTCCTGTATACTTTCCAAATCTCAATTGTTGTTTCAGAAGTGAAATCCATCTACCTCTGAGAATACTACATCTGTTTCAGAAATGTTAGCATACTAGTGCTGTTGTATAAGGATAAATAAACTCATCTAACCAACTCAAACTGTGCAGGAATAGAAGGATACTTATCCACCCAGCACACGCAGAGTTACTGTGCTGCCAGAAGCAGCATAGCTGTAAGCACGCCTTACAGGGTGGCAAGATCTGCTGAGAAACCCATGCAAAGCCGAGTTCTGAAGTATCTATACAACTTGTAGTGCCCCAGGTAACAAGTTCAGAGCCAACTTGAGTATCTCAGCACTGTGCTGCACATGCACACAGTCAGCTATCCAAAGAAAGAATAACTACAATTCAGCAGTGTTAAACGTCTGCTCATTGTTTTAATCTTTTAAATCTAGACAAGTCTAATAAAGTACCTACCTGACTTTTCAGGTGTCCTGGAATGAGACTTAGCATTTTCTGCCATCAGTGCAAAGGCACAATTATTACTCAATTTTTTTGTTCTTCACCATTAAATAGATCAGTAGATGTACATATACCTCAAGTGAGAACCTTCACTACTTGTAAAATTAGCTATGATTTGGGATTTTTTTTATTGCTGTGATTCTAAACTATTCTGCATACTGTTGGTTTGGTTTTTTTTTATTATTCTGGTTTGCCAAAACCAGCCTTTAATGTACCAGTGGTGACATGGGAATATTTAGTTAATAATGAAAATTCTTGCAAATGTTACAATTGTGCTAAATATAGCTAAATGTCACATTCACAGTTTCTTCTTCTTCTGAGGACAATTGCTTTTGTTGGTAGGCTGAGTGACACACAAGACGGAAGCCATCACCCCAGGGACTCAGTCGCACACTTGAAAATGAAACAGCACTGACTGCTCAGATTCGTAACTTCAGAAGTACGCAAAGAGAATCTCGCCTTTGTTCTGCACAAAATAATCAGAGACAGCAATAGTGATAAAAAATTGGTCAGTGTTTATGAAGTTATTTTTCTTGATATGACATCTGGAAAAATAATCACAGTTAAAGAATCTTGCTAAAACTTTATGCAAAATTGTGCAAAATCAGTTTAGTCTAGATTTCCATGGAAATCAAAGAAATTTACAAATCTAAATTTAGCTTCACTGAATCATTCACTTCTCAAGTGCCAACAAAAACTCCAGGCTATGAGAGCATGACAGTTCTCATCTACCAGCAAGAGGACTGTCTCTAAAGTTGCCTTCCTGCACTAAGCTTGCACAAGTCTGTGACTGATACAATCCCAGTCACTGTAAAATATTTTCTGTTTCTAAATTCAGAAAGACAGAAACATAAGGCTAGGTTGGATGAGGCTTTGAGCAGCCTTATCTAGGGGAAGGTGTTCCTGTCCATGGCAAGCAGGGTTGGAAGTAGGTGATCTTTAAGGTCCCTTCAAACCCAAACCATTCTATGATTCTATGATAAATGTTTGATCTTAAAAAACACGTGAGGATTTAATTAATTTCTGCTGGGAATCTCATCGAGTGTCTGCTGTCTTTGGGAAAAGACAATGCTCTTTTCCTCCAATATGCACCTGCTCTTTCTGTTCAGCTATCAGTTTCATTATGTTTTGTAAAATGGCACCTTAATCTCATCTCAAAGTTGGTCCAGCTGTGTTCAGGTTTGACAAATCTGAGGACAATCAGACTGAATTTCTTTCACGGAATCTGGAACGTGTGTGGCTTCACTGATATTTGCTATCACTTGAACTGTGCAGAGATTATCTATGCAAGCTTGCTTCACTGGCTTCAGAGATCATTAAGTTTAGCAATTCAAATTACCTTTGATTCTGCTGGTATTTGATTGACATAAGGAATACGCATTTATTTTACCAGCTCTTTTCCTCCCTTGGTGCTTCCATGTTCTTCGTTCTGCTTCCATACACTGCCTCTCCAACCTGCTCTTGGCTCTTCTTCGTAATGTGAACAGAGAAGTCTCTGTTAAGTGGGTGTGGAGCACACACATCTGTTTATGGTTTTGTGAAGGATGATGGTAGTTCAGGATGTGATATGGCCACTAATCAAGTCATGAGTAATATACCTTGGAGAACATAAAACAACACAAATTACTGAAGCAGCAAAGATGTTTGCAGATGAGACTCTCAGGGCATTAGCTGAATTAGTGCAGTTTATTTCAAAACTACAGAAGTATTTGCGGCTTTATAAGTCTGAAAGAGGCAATGGAAGAGGTTCTTCAAAATATGTGACCTTTGGGCAAGAGAATCTCTCTACTTAGCTTCTCTTTAAACAGGAGTCACAAGCATGTGTTCAGTTTGTGGGACTTCGTGGATATTTTCTATCTGGGTAGTACAATTAAATAACATCAGACTCTATTAATTATTTATCAGACACCACCATAGTGACTTAGCTTTGCTCTTACCAAGTGGACCATGGGACTGCGATACTTTGCTGTGTACCTTTACTTTCAATCATTAGTTGAGCTGGTGGATGTCCAGGCTCTCTGATTTATGCATGAAACTGCATAAGGGATCCTGAGAAAAAATAACGAACAAGAATTCTCCCTCACTAGATACACTGCACTCTTGGGAGGATTTTGCAAGATGTATAGGATTTCAAACTCTCAGGAGGATCAGAGTTTATTTATTTTAAGAGAGTGCAGTCTCTGAGGGCAAATTGTAAACTGTGAAGATTAACATTTTTTCAAAGGCGTAAAGGGAAGTTGGATGCCTAACTCATTAAAAGTCAATAAGAGTTGAGTATTTAATCTCATTAATGTCTTGGAAAAGCTTCTTTTGAAAAGAAACTTTTATGCTCTGATTGAATTTTGAAGGAGTATTCTGAAAATTCCTGAGTGGACTTGAGTTTCAAGTTCCCTGTGTAGCTGAATTACAAAGCTACGGGGTTTTTAAGCTATACAGCAGCTGGGATAAAATGCCAAATATCTATGAGGTGTTTTCACTCACCAACTGTCTTCCACTCATAAAATAAACACCCCACTAGTTGATGGCTGACCTGTCTTTTGTAAAGACAATTGATCACCAGTGATATTGCTCTCCCTTCACCATACCAGCTGTTTTCCTTCCTTGAGCACTCTTTTTGATGAGAAAAAGGTTTTTTTCAGTTATCTGATCTTCTTTCACTAGTTTGCCTTCAGCATAGTGCTTGCAAACCACCTTTCCTACCACTTAGGAGTACTCTTCTTTTCTTTATCTGTGTTCATCCTTAGCCCTCCATAACAAATATGCTCCCTAAAGGGCTGTCGTTCACTTTGTAGAGCCAGCTAGGCAAGCTCTTCCCAGTATTCACAAAGCTTTCCCAGCAGTTGCTCTGTATTTACTCACTATAGTTTAATTCACATGAGCTCACATACCTCTCATTGTAGTACTGTAATTGTTACCTAGAGGTTTGAACGTGGAAGACATTTCTTTATCTGGCTGCTGCCTCATGTTACTTAGTTTAAAGAATATATGTACCACTTTCTCTGACATTCTCTGTTTGGAAGCCAAAGCTGGAAATGGATAGCGTGGAGATTAATCATCTAAATTTGTCATTTCAAGGAGAAGGAAAGAGGACATACATTCATGACCTACATTTTTAAACTACAACAATCAATTTTTTTCTCTAGTGTAATAAAGGAAAAGCCTCAGGCATGCTGAAACATAAACTTTGGTTAAATCCTGCACTTTTGTCAGAGGAAGGCCCTGAGAGCCAAGTATGGTGCTCAGCTGAAGCATGCCACTACAGTTGCTGGAAAGCCCAGGAGCAGAGCATTCCCATTAAGGCCAACCAGTCTATCAGGTTCTATATACCCACCACCAAAGAAATTCATCAACTGAGAGCAGCAGGGAGAAAATTATATGTCCAAAAGCTGGAGACATCCCCATAGACTCAGCAAACTGAATGATTCAAGACTAAGGTGTATGGCTGCAAGAGCAATGTCCCAGAACCTATCACCATATTTTCTGCTCTACTTACTCTCTGCTGTGTATTTCCTTGATGATACACCTACGACTGTTGCACCACTTGCAGTCTGATAAACCACGATTGACCAGCCCTCACTGTGCAAGCAGGCACAGCTCCTTTTCATTTGTTTATAACTATGCCAATGAATGATTATGGGCAGCAACAGTTACACTAACATTTTAAGACAAGAGGAGGGTGAGGAATAGAAAACAGATTGAGAAAGGGACACCTCAGCCATATAGATACACTTTACATAAATACCCCCAGATCTTAAGTAGCACTTGTCATATGGCTTCAGTAGGACCTACTGAAATTCAGGAGTATTTTTCACACTATCCTCAAAATATCATCAGTAAGAATAAACTCCATTTTAAAATTCTCCTACTTTAATATGAAAAATTGGAAGCACATTTTCTTGGGGAAAAAAATAAAATAAACTGTTCTGATTTTCTCCTCCTTACTTTCCTCATTTCTTTATGGGTAAATAAAGGAAAAGAAGATAAGTTTTCCAAATTCTCTCCCTTTTTCCTGTTTTTCTATCTTTCCCAAGTTAGAAAACATAAATTAATGACAGAAAGACTATTTTTTTCCACCACTCACCACTTAATGCTTTTCCCTCTCTCTTCCTTTCTTTCAGTGGAAAAAACCTGAGTATAAAACCAGAGCATATGAATTTTCACATAATTTTAGAAAAGCTCTTGTTAAGAAGTTTCTTAAGAAAGATGGTCTTGTGTGAATTACATTTTAAAGTTTGCATTCCATATTTACCTACTGTAAAAACTGTGTCTCACTAAGGCTTGTCTGGGTGAAAATCAGCAGCTTGAATAAAAACACTACAGTCAACTAAATTTTTTGCAAAAAAAGAAATACGAATCAGGGATAAAAACAACTGTTCCTAACGAGGTGAAGTACACTTGATAAAATTCTGCACATATTGATATTTTCATTTTTTATCAATCATCTAGAAATGTAAGTTAACAAAAAGTTGGGGCACATCATTATATATATGTATAAATATGATATAGATTTAATGTATGTAGTACAGCATAGAATTTTATAGTATTTACAAATTTATATATAGTAGCTCAGGAACTGCAGCAAACACTGGCTGTGGTAAAGAAATTATGCAGAACAGATCTGGAAATTATAGAAATATATTAGAAAAATCCTGCAAGTAGGTCCATTAAAATAAACACATGCACTTGCATGGCTTAATCTTATACCTGAAATAGTCGATATAAGTGAGAAATGTGTGAAGTGTCAATGCTGTAACAGAAGTTTGAATGATAGAGCACTACATGTAAGACATACTTACAAGAAGGTATAACTACAGAAAATATTTGAGCAGTTTTAGAGTGCCTAAATGAAGGCATCATATTGCAATACAATAGCGGGGATGCGCGGTGATAGGCATGGTTGCAAATCTGTAGCTAGTGTAAATTGTGATGACTCCATCGCCTTTTCACTGCTGACATCTGGCACAGCTACAAGATGGGGTTGTTGCTATTGCACTGCAGTGCTCCACTCCGCTGGGGGTGCTTTGTCACCTCCAGGGAGGTCTCGGGGAAGCTCAGAAAGCCAAAAAGGGAGTGTTCAGGGCACAGTGGGACTGAACTATAAGGAAATTAAAAGAGCCATGTGTAGCTCAGCTTTGCAGTATTAAAGGGCAAGGGGAGGGGATCTTGCTAAGGGCTGTGTAGCATCCTTTAGTACAATATATGAAAATACAGATATCAGCAACGACATTAATTTAAGAAGGGGAAGTTGAAACCAAATGCCAGACAAATATCCTTCCTGATATTAAGTTCTATAAGACTAAAATAGTTTCCAATGAAAATCAGAGAAACTTCGAGACTCTTAAAGTCAGGCTGGACAAAACCCTTAGAAAACACAGAGAAAGATGCTGGTTTACCAGAAACACAGAATGGATTATTTTAAAAGATCTTTTGTCACTTTTTAGTAAAACTTCAATGGAAACAAAATTGTAGTGTTGAGAATAACAGATATTAGACTAAAAATATTGAACAGTTAAAAATAAATACTTACTTCTGAACTAGATTAATCTAAAGAATGTGAAGGAATTTTAGAAGAACTGAATGTGAAAGTATGTGTAGAATTTAAGCCACAAGTCAAAACCAGTTGTGAGTGGAAAAAGCGCAGTCTCTCTTCAACGCAATCTATCGTTCGGGCCAACACAACTTCATAGGCCTGCCTAATGTTTGTAATGTTTGCAAAGTTCAGAAGAAGGGCAGTACTATTGATCCAAGGACAAAAAAAGTATGAGGAGAGATCATAAAATCTGAATTTATAGACTATAAAAAAAGCAGTCTGAGGAGATTTAATTTTGGTATATAAAATCTTAAACAGTATAGTTAATGCCAAATGCACTTGCTATTTTTTTGCTGGGAGACAGATAAGAGGACAAGCGGCATAATTGCAAAGTAAAGAAAAACAAATTTGAAACAGATGTCATGTGTCCCATTTTTCTTTGCACAGAGCCACAAGTGTATGCAGAATGGCTTATGAATCAGAGGCTGAAGCTTAAACACTGGAGGATCACTCAAGAAACAATTACGGCAAATGGCATCCTGAGGGGATTAGAGTATTAAAAGAAAATGAACTTTAATAGACTGAATAGGCTCCACTTAGTCCTTGAAATTTATTATGTTCATAAACCCCAAAACAAATACAGTAGCAGAAAGATAAAAGGTAAAGTTAGCCCACTTACTTAATAATATTTTCTTCTTTCTCTGTATTTGAGCATAATTCTGGTCTTCACTTTTGCTGTTCAATGGTAACACAAATATTAAATGCGCGTGAATACATGAGAGACATTTCAAGCCATTTAGAGTCTGCTTCAGGCAAAATTAACAAGACCGTTGCCTCAAATTTGGTGCAGCTGTTACTAATAAAAGAGCTAGCACTGCAGGCTGAAACAGCTGGGGATGATAAGTGAAAATAGAATTAAGGCTCAGTAATGGAGGTTTGCACTCTGGAGGTAATTCTGGACAAAACCTGCATGTGGCCTCAGGTCTGATGCCCCAGTAAGACGGCATGCAGCACCCCAGCCCTGGCCTCTCTGGGGACCGCCACACAAGTTCTGGCACATGGGATGTTAGTGTATTTGGCCGGAAGACCATCCACATGTTCAGACGTGTGAAGATGAAAGCCTTCAAGTCAAATTTTGTGTAGAAGCACATTCCCTTCCTCCTCGCTGTCCATCCTTCCCACCTAGGAGACCACTGTGCCCTTCCTGGACTCTAGGAGATAATAGAAATCAGGCACTCCACCTCCAGCTGCCCCAGAGGCAGAAAGAAGGGGAACAAAGGAGCACGCGTTGCCCTGGGGCTGTCGAATCTGAAATCCTGCTGGAACAACGGTAGCAGCACCTGCTTCAGAAGAAAATGCAAGACAAACATATAACAGCATACCCTTGAGAGGAAGTTTCTTTCTGACCTCAGGCTAGTTCTGATTGCCTGTTACGTGCTGTTCTCAGAGAATTTTACAATACTCCGCTGTGCAAATGTAGTTCATGACTAACAGGGTATGCCTTGTCCCAGAACTCAACTTGGAGTGTTTCTGTCATTCCTCAGGAGCACACGTACCAGTGAACTCAGCATGGAGGTCTCCAAACCTGCATCAAAAAAAAAAAAAAAGGCTTTGTGAAGTGTGTATAACAGAGCATCAGGTTGCTTAAATATATCAGCCTGGATCTGAAAAAAAATACACTCATGCTCTCCAGGCCCTATTAGTGCTGGGACAGGACAGGCTCAGCAATCCTGTAAGCTGAAGGACTGAAGACCTAAGCCACAGGAAATAAAACCTAAATGTAAATTGATCAATTTATTTTACATCTAGCCCGAGGTTGACTTACAGCCTACCAGGAAACTTGTTTTGTAGTAGGAAATACACTTTCAGTAGCCCCTCTGGTATTACACAGGACTTCTCTGCCCCCAGACTCCTGCCCAGGACTCTCTTGGTCCCCATCTTAATCTCTCCCTGCTTTTGCTACTTCAAATATATTACTACTCACAGCAAGGTCTGGTGTTAATAATACAGCTGAACGTAGTATTTTCTTCATTTCATTAATATAAGCATCATGTCTTTACACAAGAGCATGGCAGCTGTTACACAAGGATTTCATATCTATTGTGAGTGGGACATTTATTGTAAATATATTCAATTCATAAAGAAGTCAATTGGCAAGAGATATTCAAGCCAAGAAAAGTGAAGCTTCCTTCTATAGCAACCATGAAGGTTGGCAAGAAGGAAACATCTAAAATTCAACTATGCAGAGCCAGATTCCCACTGAGTAGTACCTGGCTCTGTGCAGTCAACAGGTTGGACTCCAGCCCGCAGTTCTGCAGCCAGGTCTGCTCCTAAGGTCTAGCAGTGAGTGTCCTGTACACACAGGGCAGGGGACAGAGGGCATTGCATCATATTAACTGCTTTTGTCAGGTCTATCCCTTCTTTCTGCACCTATGCCCACAGCTTCAGCACATGCAGCATCATCCCTGTCCCACGATTCTTGGTGCATGCTGAGCAACCAGGCACCTTCCTCCCTACATTTTTCATTTAGTACTTATTCATTGATTCACACAGGGCTGTGTTGACTTATAGAACTATGGATCTGGTTTCTCCTCCTTTTTAACACCTTTCCTTCTTGTGTCCATGTACAGAAGAGTCCGGATACTTCTAGTTTCTATATTTAATTGTCTTTTCTCTTGGGACACCACTTCTATACCTTTTCCACACCAGCACAACAGTTGTGAGGGAAAGACAAAGTCATGATCCCCTGCTGTGCCTTTCTTACCCCTTTTTTAATCCTCAGATGTGCACACAACTTCCAGTGTTGTACTCCCAGGTTTTATAAAAGCATCTCTCTTTAAACCTGCATTTTTCGCATTACAGCCATCACCTCAAAATAACTGAATAGAGCCAAAGACTTAGTGCTAGCTGAAGCACAGCAATTCCACATTTCCAGGCTGACAGCACTGTTTTCTGATTGAGAGGAAAGCATTTGTCAACACTTTATTCATAACCACATACACAGGTCACATAGCTTATAATAAACTAAAGATATTGCATAGCTTTTCTACATACGACAGAATTCCGTTGATAATAGAGCTGTCAGGAGTAATTTATACTCTTCTCTTTTTGTATGCCTGAGTGGACATAAATAAATACCAGACATCCTGCACAGCCTTCTTCCTATTAAACATTGTTTATTAACATCTGTAAAAATTAATATATTTTGTATCCTCTCACCATTAATCATTTTTAAATGTGCTGTTTGTTGTTAGTGCAGTACGACAGGTAATAGAGACCCTTCCCCTCTTTCTTTAATCTGGCAAATTACATTACAGTGGTATCCTTTGGGACTGCAGAGTTTTGGATACATCAGCATTTCCTTTTACCAAAACCAGTTTTCATCCCTAAAATTACACACTCTAATGGCTTGACACTGCACACATCATCTTAGCTCATGCATTTGATTCTCAAGTATTTTAAATGTGTCCATTCTTAACCTCCAAAGCAGAAAAAAAAAAGAAAAAAAAAGAAAGAAAAGTCACAGCGTATTGCAGTATTACAGTATAAGATTTGAGCCCTGTAGAGTTTTAGATAAGGAGGTCTGTGCAAGCACGTCTAGATGGAAGAATTAAGGCCTGTGTTTCAAATAATACCACTAAAATCAACAGACTAATAGAAACTTCAACCATTAAGAATTCCAGAAGAAGTCAGCCTTAAGCTAATGTTTGCAGTTTCTCAATATAAACCCCCAACAAGGTGTATGTTCATCACAACTGAAAAATGTATACATATTCACTACTGCTACACAGTACCTGCAGCAGCTCTTGAGAGCTCAGTGAGGATCTTATCCTCCAAGACCAACTACACACACGAAAGCTTTACTGAGTTTGTGAGTAGCAAAATACACTGCAAACAGCAGCCTTGCAACAGCGAGCCTTTTTTAGCTGAAAATTAACACGGTCTACAAACAGCATCCAAATATTGGCAAATATTTTATTACATATTACTGTGTAATTCTACAAACCTCTCACTCAAGGGGCTCCAGATCTGCGTTTGCCTGGCACATGCAGAGTAGCAAACAATGATCTGAGGTTGCAGAGCAATACAGATACAATTCCATGTTACCTGAGGAATACAACTGAGTAATTAAAGGCCATATTGCAATGCATACAACACATACAGCAAGCACTGTTGACAGTGTTCATGTCCCCAAACAGAAGGAGACTGAGGAGATGCAGAAGGGTTTGTTTTTCAGTCTTGGAACATGCCTGGAAGCTATCACGTTTACTCTTGTGCTTTCAGAAGCTTCTAGAGACATTGTATTGCCTACAACACCAAACCTGCAGCCATTTCAGATGGTTTCTTCACTGCTGTTAGGAGAGGAAAAATGGAAATAAATCTGTTTAGTTTCTGGCCTGAAGAGACCTTCAGTTCCCATCCAACTGAGGCTACTCTAAACATGCCAGACTCAGGAGTTCTGGGAAAAACCTCAAATTCTGGGACATAGAATAAGGCACAATAAACTTGGCTAACACAAAAGGATAAAAAAAACCCCATAAAGGTCTGAACAAATGTATTCTCTTTATAATTCCAAATAGCTCCCTTCTGCAAGCTACCCAGCTACCAGGAGCTAGGGGATCTCAGCCACGTACAGAAATGCTTTCACAAGTATAGCAACAAACAAAGCTTCTACTAGTGACTCCAGTGCCACTTACAGTGTGTTTTTTACTGATTGAGACTTATTTCATATCTCATTCCCACATTTTGTTGAATTGACTCTGTTTAGATGGCAAAATAATATTTCTTTTAAGGAAAACCACCTACCACAAAGCAAGGCCAGAGACAGAATGAATGCACTCTGGATCAGTGACTAAGATTCAAGATCATCCTCTACCAGAATATAAAAAGTGAAACCTGGGAAACAAAACTCAACTGTATTTTCTACACCAGTGTATAAATCTATAATAACCCAACTAACTTTAATAGTAAAATAGTAATCATTTTTCATGGAGGCTAAGCAGACACTCCAGAGACAAGAAACAGCGTTAAAATCCATCTCGGAGAGAGGTTTGAGAAGAATTTTGCTGAGAAGCCAACTTTATTAGCCAAGATCCAGAAACAGGCTAGGACATGGACATGAACAGAAGGGACATTCATGGTGCCAGTGATTAATTTTAGGGAAAACTGCAGGGAAAACAAAAAAAAAAAATTGTCAGAACTTGTTAGATGTCCCCATAAAGTTTAGCATTTAAGATTTGCCTTCCCTCAGGGCCCAAAGCACCTCGCACTGGTCACTGCCGGAGAAGGGCTGGAGCCCGCGCTGCAGTTCAGTGACTGACATCAGGCCTGCAATGAAGAAAACTTTATTCTTCTTGAAGACTTCATTTTAAACATTATATAGAGTCGCTCTAACCCTGCCAAGAGCCTCCTCACCATCCCCAATTGGTGGGCTAACACACTTCTTATCCTGCTTTCAGGTGAAAAGGGAGCACAAAGCCCGCGTGGGCACTTGTCAGTCACTCTGCCCGTCTGTCAGACCCGTCCTCCTCATCTTCCTCCCGCAGCTTTTGAAATGTTGGGCAATTCCAGATGCATTTGACAGAAGATAGTAAGTCCCAACCATTTTGGACAAGGGGATTACAGCTCCCAGGTAATTTGACATCAGCTTTCTGGGGCAGAACAGGGGTGGCTTCAAACGCCAGCATCTCTCAGTGCCTCTGACCTCCTCCAGCTGACACAGGAGGCACTGAGAGGGAACTACCAGGTTCAGTAACTGCCTCCTCACCAACATGTCCTCTGAACTCGTGGTTAAGAGGAACTGAGGCAGATGCCCCTTTTCCTTCTTAAGAGGAAAAAAAAACCAGCAACAATCAGAACAAAGGGGCACACACTCAGCTAATCATAACAGGAAAATTAAGATTTTTTTCATGCTTTTCTAAAGGGATCCATAATTCACTCCCATCTCACCTGTTACCAAAGTTCTTCCAGATTTAAGACTGTGCTTTCGTTTCCATTATCATGGTACATCTAGAAAGGTTTATAACTTTACTAAACTGAATTCAGCTTAAAAAATTTTAGTCCAGATAGAGTAATTTTTCTACGGTATTTTACTCTCTGGACAATTTGCTTTTGAGAGCAGAATACATAAATCAGAGGTACGGGCATAGAACATTACTGTCCATGTCCAGAAATATCTATCATCTGGTAAGCAATGAAGCAAGTAATTAGAAAAGCAATTAAAAAAATAACAAAAAGACACAGGAACTGCTGCAAATAAGAATTGCATGATACGTTTCCAGTCTCATAGAAGCAGGCCATTAAAGCATGCCTACTTAGGGAAATTGATTGGCATAAAGACAGTGTAATTTAACAGAATAATATATTCTCCTTCCTTCCCTTAAATATCCCAGTTTACCTGCCCCATGTGCATATGATTCCCCATTAAACTGATTTTATTAAACAATAGCTTTATTAAAAATAAAAGAGTATTAAACCTTAGCTCTAACTACAGGGGTTTTGTCCCACATAATGCCACATTTCTAAGTGCTGGTTGTGCAAGCAGCTGAGACAGGCAGTACTGTGTATTGAGTTCCACAGCATATAACTACTGAGGACATGGCAAACTTATGAAGTCTAGGTTTCCTTTTAATACAAGTCAATTTCTAAAAATTCACCTTTTGTAGCAATCCTTGAAAGTCTAACATGACAGAAAAGAAACACCGGGGATACAAAGAATGGGCAGATGGTGTCAGTTGCAGTAAGATGAGTGTAATGGAAGTCAAATTTTTGCATGCTGTAAGGGGACCCTGTGTCATTTACCTTCTGTGTCAAATATTTATACAATACCTCTGTCTTTCTGTAGTCTGGTAGGGTGGTCCATGATAAGCAAGAGTTGGTTATGGAGGAATGTTAACCAAAAATTTAGCAAACCTACAAAGAAATGCTAGGGCTGGACCTTTCTGTGGAGTGGGTCTGGATATAATCCATCTTGGTTCAGGCATTTACCTATAGTGCCTCTGATAGATGGCTAGCACATCCAGACATAACGGGAACTACCAGGATCATCTAAAAGCTAAATCACCCTTTGAAAATAAGGTATCACAGTTCAACATTTTGAGGGTGATTGCATCCATCCACTGGGTGAAAGCAGGTCCCCAGGTCTACATTAGAAGTTTGTTCTCCTTTATCTATACCACCATAATTACACCAGCAACCCCACCACCTCCCACCCAGAAATGCAGCTATGCTCATATGAAAGTGGTCACACTCATACCCTCCTAATGAGTGTCTCCCTAAGGAATTTTACCCACTTAATGATGCAAATCAAAAATCCTGCAATTCAGCATGTAACTTATTTCCTTAGGATAAATTACATCTAAGTCACTTCTGGAAATAGGTCATAGACTCCCATCTTATCTGCTGCATTAAAAATGTTTATGACTTGACTTTAAAAGCAATTTTTCCAAAGTCACTTATACAGAACATTGTTTTAGCATTGCTCTCTGCAGCATTCTGAAAAAATGAAGGCTGTCTGCTACTCTGCTGCCTTTTTTCCTCCCCAGTGCAACAGTTCTCTGCCATGTATTATTCTGTTCTAAACATGATCATTATACTGGACAGGAGTTTAATAATAACTAATTGCTCATGTTATGCTCAGTATTTCCATGCAGCAGAACTCTAGATTATCCTGTATACAGTACATTCTCCATTTGTTTTACTGCTTTCTGAAGCCCACTGTGACAGCAAATTTGAAATAGCTATCCTTTTACAGAGATATCCTCTAGAATTTTTGGGCAAATGATTAATTCTGTGGGTATTTGCATGGTATGATTATATGTGCATACATGTATGCATCTTTGTAATCCATGTATTTATATAGAATTTTCTATATGTTCAAAAATCAGGTAACTGGTGGAGCAAAATGGTCAGAAGGTCTCATTAAGAACCTGCAGAACAGGTCTAAACCCTGTTCTGAACTTCTGCTGGGGGCTGCCTCCAAGCAAGCAAGCTGAGTTAAGGAATCAAAGGTGCCCAGACATCACACCATATTATTCCTTTACATATATTTCAGAAAAAAAGCATACCTTAACCACAGGCTTGAAAAACTGTAGAAGAGAGAGATAATTTAGTGAGATATTTTGTGTAATTCCTTACTGTTTCTATTAGGTTTCTGGAAAATACTCTTGGTTCATTCAACTTCAATGCTACACAACTTTGCGACAGGACATATCTCCAGTGAATTATTTTCTTCTCTTTTAATACTGTCCTGGTTTCAGCTGAGACAGAGTTAACTTTCTTCACAGTAGCTATGTTTTTGATTTGTGCTGAGAAGAAGGCTGATCACATACTGACAGGTTAGCCAAGGATATTTCATCTTCTCTGCTGTGACAGCATCTGCAGGTGCAGGAGAAGCTGAGAGGGAGCACAGCCCCAATTACTAGCCTAGGACTCGACCTCATATTTAGGGTTGAGACCCAAATTGTCCAATGGTACATTCCAAATCACACATCATGTCCTGTATATAGGTGAGGATCTGTCCAGAAGTACTCTCTCTCTCTCGCGCGGTGGTCTCCCTCTCTTGGTTGGCTCTCGGTCTTTTGGAAACTTGGGCTCTTATCTCTGTTTCAGGATTGCAGTTTCAGGACTCTCTTTGCTCCAGGATCATTAGCCAGGAACAGGTTCAGCCTTGGTCACCAGGTGGTGAGCAGCATCACTGCATATCACTCATTTGTATATTTGTATATATTATTATTATTATTACCACTATTATTTTCAATTTTAATGTAGTTTAGTTACTAAATTGTTCTTATCTCAGCCCATGAGTCTCTTTTCTCTTTACCCTTTTAATTCTCCTCCTCATCCCCAGGAGGGGGGAGGGTGAAAAAGCAGCTGTGTGGTCTTTGCTGCTATCTGAGTGTGTTAAACCACAACAAATACATATGCTAGCCTAGCTTTTCCATGTTTTCCCTTCCCTCTTACCCTAGGGTCCTTTCCTGAGCTCTGTTGTCCTTATAAACCTATGACACTACAACTCCAACCTTAGAGCAAGGCATGTCTGATTTGAACCCAGGATGAGGGACTTGGCATTCGATGCCAGGCATAAACCCTTCCCTCTGCACTCAGCTGGAATTCTTTCTCTCTTCCCTCATCACCCAGTCACAGGATCTAAAATTTACTCCACTGGGAAAATCAACAGACACGTGCATGAAGCAATCAGATTTGATAGTCTGCTCCATAAAACAGTATTCTTATTTGCTGATGTGTATTTTATAGGAAGCAACCTCAAACTTTATAGAATCACCCAATTTATGTCTCTCTCATGGCAGGAATAGGGAATTCAGCAGTATTATCCTTCACTCCAGTGTGTGTGCCTGTTTAATACGCCTCTACTCATTTCCTGATACTTTTTCAGTCATCAAAGGATCTGAAGTAGCTACTGGGGTAGAAAAGATAACAGTTTTTCTGCATGGAGGACATCCTGTCTGCTCATTAACTCCATAGCAAAGTGACCCAACAAATTGCTCCACCGGTTCCCACTGCAGCTTGAGTCTAAGTATACCTTATTATTCGGCCTTGAGATTTGTATTAAAAGCAAAGGGCTTAATCTGAGCAATTAGACATTTACTTCCCAGCCCAAAAGGCACATTGGTATTGGTTTCTGATTGTCTGTAACGCAATACTGTGCTAGCTGCCAAGTCATTAAAACATTACAGGCTTCAATCATAATTTTTCAGAGCATTTCTTTGTTTACATTTTGTTGTCCCAGAGGTGATTAGCTGTTTTGCTAGGTTACTTTGTTATTCTGCTGCAAGGTTCTGGAATTAACTTCATATGGGATTAGAAATTCCTCTGTAACCACCAGCAGCACTTGCAAGCGTTGCTTTTATGCAAGCATATGACAGCATTCAAGCTTTGACACTAACGCTGATAGCCCCTCTGCGCCCTCTTGTCATGTACTCCCATTTGCAAAGTTTCATCAGATTTCATTCACTGACCATAAAAAATAAAATGCTGAGCCATTCACTTCCACCTCAGCTCAATAACTGAAGATTTCTGTGGAGTAAACCCAAAAGATCTGCAGCTTTGCATAGTGTTTTTAAACTTAAAGAATATGACTAGGTATTATAGAGAAAATTAATAATTAATATATAATTGTTTATTTGTGTTTCATTTTTAAATCAGAGCTGAGAGTTTAAAAAGCCAGTCTAAATCCACTGGCATGCCTAGAATCACTGATTCCCGAGGCTTTTGTTCAATCGCCACTTTATATTCTGTCCATACTCCATACGAATAAATGTGTTTAGAGCCCTAAACTAAGCTGAAATTCAGTTTGTATAGCCACACAAAAATATGTTTGCTCATCTAAACTATTATTCATCTTAAAAATCAAGTCAGAGCCCTTTTACACTCTGAAGTGAGTAAATTTGGGCTGAAAATCTCAGGAGATAAGGTATTCTTGTATTTTATGCTTCCAGTTGCTTGGAAATAGCCCAAGAGCAGATATATAGAAAGGCAAATGTAATCAGGAGAAGTCAGCCAAGCTCTTTCAAAGGCTCAAAAAGAATTGAACTTACTTTATAGATGAAGGCTTTTATTTCGTGTTCAGTATTGATGTTTTGACATACTTTGTCCTGAAACTCAGTATGCATAGGTGCTTCATCAACATACACTTAAAACACTATCACATGGATACATCTGTGATCCTTTGAACTAATACTCTTCTGGGTTTTTCTCCTCAAATCTGGCTAGAGCCAATGAAAAATCTGAACATATTTTTCCTCCCCAGTGAAACAGTTCTCTGCTACGTATTATTCTGTTCTAAACATGATCATTATACTGGACAGATAGAGCCAATGAAAAATCTGAACATATTTCAGATGCCATGCTAGACATTGACCTGTATATGAGTCTTGCACTGAAAGTTACCTCTTTAATAATCCTAAAATGTAAATTAAAAATTGAGCAAGCAAGAATCAAAAATAATTCTTGAGCTATAGTTTCCTTTCATCTCAGCATGGATACATAAATGCTTAGCACATACATGTCCCTAATGCCTCCTACACACTGCAGATTCCTAGCATAAACCACATTTTTATAGCCAAATTCTTGAAAAACAGTTGATTCAACTTAAAAAAAAGTGATGTAAATAGAAGTAAACCAATAATGACAATATTTATTTGAGATAAAATTTTGTGACTAATATTGCACCAAGACACATTGCAACGTTATTGTAAAAATAATCAACAAACCTTCTATTTTCTAGTTTAACAAGACTGCTTATGACCTGTACTCTGATATTCTCAACAGAACCTGGATTCTATTATTCTGCAGCAAAACATTTCACCTAAAGTGCTTCCCTGTGCCTTTCACTTCTTTCATAACTAACAACTCCAGGTTTGAAAGATTTCCTGTAAATGTGTATTCCCCTGGCTCCTGACTGAACTGAACTAGGTTAGACTGGGGAGACTTTCTTTTACAGGCAGTGACAATGTATTTACATGAAACCTTCCAGACAGAAAAATGCCATGCCTTACAAAGACTCTAGGAATCACCTCTAGTATTATTACACTCTAGCCATATAAGTAGAAAGTAATCTTTTCATCTTTTCCTTAGAGAAGTGTTTTATTTTGAAGGGGATAAACAAAATGTTTATTCTGAAAGAAATACATCCAATATTTGAGATTGAGCCACTTAATTAAATGAAGAGCTGAAAGGAACCATATCTTGAAGCAATTTAACCTAAAAGGACTGATATTAAATTAACAAAAGCCCGGATCTTGAGGTTCTTCTTCAGTTTTCAATCAAACAAATGTTTAAAATTACAGTGGAGATGAGCCTATTTAAACACAGGTAAACAAAATCACAATCTGAATGGTTTGATCCAAAAATGAAATAAAACAAACAAGATCCTCAGCTGGTGGATAATTCTATTGCTTTTAGCTAATGTTTTTTTGATTTATTCTAAGCAATCTCCATTCTCTTTGTTTTGTTTGTCATCTTTCTACTAATCCCCTGCAGATCCAGTAAAAAACACTAATTGACTTTTAGTCCACATGCATCTCGCCTCAGAGAAAAGCAAAGAAGATTTCAACGTCCACCCCATGGAGAAGGTAGGCACAGATCTGGAATGGAGTTAGGGACTGCAATGATCAGCAACACATGGCCTAATGTCGACTTACACAGTAGAATTCACAGTCCTACACACAATTAATGAGCAGAGGGAGAAAAGCACCTCAGAATTAAATCCTCAAAAACTAAGTATGAAGTAATCCAAGTTAGCTAACAGAGAAACAGTGAACTAAGGCACAGGTCCTCAATCCCAACCATCTCTGAGCTGTCATTTGCATATGATCTTTAGTGAGACAGCTGAGCCAACTTCAGATTTAATTGCCAACTGCTCCCGTGAATGAGGGTCCTAGCCCTCCTCCCTTTCCTCTTCCCCTCTCCCTTCTTCCAGTTTTGACAATTAACTTCCCCCCCCCAATAATCAGCTGTATTCAGTAAAATATTCATTTTACTGCTCAGCTACTTTTCTGCCAAATTCAGTGAAATGAATCAATGCTCTGACAAACTCCAGAACTAGTGCAAGGTACAGGTCAGGAGTGTGCACATAGAGCAGGAGAGGGGAGAAGAAGCAGGATGACACCTTTTGCAGTACCAGATTATTAGATCAACCCTTCATGGCTCATCTTTTTCTGAATGTCAGGAAGAAACCCTCCTTTGATTAAGATTCAAAGCCTTGAACTCTCAAGTCCCAAGAGTGGGGTGAAAATGGGTGTTTGGCTAGTTCTGTTACACAACTTGACTAGTGACTTTCACTGTATATTTTACTCAGATCCCAAATTTCAGACAGCTCTAGGATACAGCAGCTGCTCAGTGAGGTCCTGAGGACTGCAATTTTGGACTTTAATTTTTTAATCCTAAAACCAGTATCTGAACAAGACATAGTCTCATAGTCAGTAAAAGTTCTAACTTTATTGCAATGACAATTATATCAGACGTTGTATTTCATCTAATTGCGTTTCTGAGGCCTTTAGCCAGCCATGACTCTAAGACCACAGTGCCACAGTGAACTGGGATGCAGCATCCCTCCAGGCAGCTCCGTGGCAGCCCACCACAAGCAGAGTGCCTTACTTCCAGTTCTGTGACACTCTGCCCAGACAGCATGGCCCTGACTCTTTCACGTAACCCACGCAAGGGTAATAAAAGAGAGAAAACCAACGTAATAAGCAAGATACAAGTATCTAGAGAGAGAACAATTACAGACCCCCTTCAGATACACTTCTAAATAGGAAAAAGAGAGCTGCAGAAAAGGCAGGAATCCAGTTAGGGTGATGATGCAGGAAGCACCAATACTAAAATCTCCTAACAGCCACAATTTATATGGAGTAATTTACTGTCTGATTGGAACAGAGGCATCAACAGAGGAAGGACAAGACAATCTTGCATGATCTTGTGTTTCTTAAGACATATTTGGTTCAGCCTGTTGCTCTGCAAAGGGGAAAAAAAAAACACTGTCCAGAGGCAGCAGTGTTAGTCTTGGGATGAACACTTAGCATTTCCAAAATCTCTAAATAACTTTATCTGATTCAAAGAACTCCCACTGGCCACCTGCCCTATTGGGAGTACTTCATCACTGGGGGGTGTTCTTCTAGGGAAATAAATCCGGTATTGCTACTTGTGTATGTATCTTTACATACCATCTGTGGTGGTGAGTTGGTACAGGATGTGTAAATAAGCAAATGTGTAAGAGCCTGAATAATACGCTGAAATATCCATTGAGAAAAATGCCCCAAGGATCCCTATTTCAGATCAAGGTCCTGACACCTAAGAATAATGCAAGTTAGCCCCAAATGAGGACACTGTCTATTGCCCAGCATTCTTAACCTGAGACATTTTTGATTGTTGCATTCTCATAAACTTCCTCATTAAAAATTAGAACACAGTTTTGAAACAAAATATGATAAAACTGCAGAGGAACACCCACCTGGATTCTAGGCATGAGCAGCTGCATGAGCCATCTGCACATACCATATGTTTAGTGCTTGATTTAGGGTGAATTAACAGGGACTGGAGGTAGACTGAATATGTACAGTGCAGTTAAGAAACTGCTTTCCCTCACACTTTCTTACATTTAGATCTCCCTTTTATTTTCCTGCAATGTAATTTTTTTTCTCCCTTGTCTAGTGATAGCAATCAGTGAATATGAACAAAAACATTCCCCAGTCCCAGCCTGGTGCAGATCAACCACTGACTATTTAACTCCTGTTTCAGACAATTGATGTTTGGTTATTTTGAGACACCCCATTTAGTCCAAAGTTTTAGCGCTCCCCAACCTCTAAAAATTTTTTTAAAATGTAGAAGAATTTGTTAATGAAATGAAGTGCAGCATACCTTGGTTTCAAGCCATGCTTAACTTTACGTGCTCTGAAGAGTCCTGAGCCAGTTTTCATAGTGCTGCAGCTCTGCTATCAGGTTCCAGAATTGTAAGCTGAGGTTCACCCAAAAGTTTGGAAGCCACATGTCAAAGTTGGCTCAAATTTCACATGAATGCAGATCAAAAGCTTCAAGGACCTGAAAGCACGTTCAAAAAAACAACTCTGTGGATCCAATGGAATTTTAGTTTTCATGTGGAGATTTGTTTAAATCCCAAGCGCATTCAGAAATGCCGGCGTATGAACCTATGTGAACAGAAGCCAATAAATTTCCTGTTAGCTTTGGATTCTGTCTCTCACACCAAATATCAAACATGCTTTTTTTCTTTGGCCAGCCAGGACTGTAGCTTGTTAGCAACATCCTGAGCCCAAGAGATTTTCAAGGGCAGTAGCTGAAAATGTTGCATTTCTTACTCTGCTTGCAAACTAACAGCATATTGCAAACTCCTCCAGAAACAATATAGGAATAATTATGTTATTGGTACTATTAATCCATCTACTACAATACATCTAAAACCTACTATCTACAGTATATCCAGTATCTATTAATAGTTTTTCAAATTCATATCACAGCCAGAAAATGCACAAAATTTTAAATCATTTTAATTCTTGGTAATTACTTAGTATAAACCCTAAGCAATTAAATGCAATACAATGAGGATAGACTAGACAGAGTAAATAGTGTTTAGTAACCATGTATTTTCAAGATGTTGTTAACAAGCTACAGCTGTGGCTTTTGGAGGAAAAATGGCTTGAAGAGTTGAAAAAGAAAGCTATTTTGTGTGCAATAAAGAGACTAAAAGCATCTGTATAGGGGTGTCTAGAGATACGATATTTTTAAAAGTTTTAGAATGTATCAGGAATTTTATCAGAAGTAGGTACCAGCCACATGGGGGGGGGGGAGGATGAGGTAGGTGTGTGGGTGTGGGTGTGTGTGGGGGTGTGTGGGTGGGTGTGGGGATGTGTGTGTGTGGGGGTGTGTGTGTTAATTCTGTGTGTGAAAGAGTGAATCCAGTCCATAATATTTGTGCTTGAAATCTCTTTAGTAATTCTCATAAGATTTCTTGCTCTTTGTGGCATGATCTTTGGAAATCTCAGAACAAAAATTTTCAAATATTTTCACCATTCTGAAGAGAACAAATAGGCAGTAACAGCTGTTTTTGCTTGACTGGAATAACATTAAAAATGAAACTTGGAAAATGATTATATTTTCCAGACCCTTTTAAATTAACCCAGAAGTGTTAATTGGTACATTTATATGTAATAATCACAGCTTCCTAACCAAAAGTATCCTTTTCATTCATTTCGTTGTGATCATCCTATACTGATAGAATTTATTTAAATTCCTTTATTCATTCACAAAGAAAACTTAACTATATATCTGTGTGACTTCAAGAATGTAAAATTCAGAAAAATGTTCAGTGGGAGGAAAAAAACTAAATAGGGTACCCTGTGTCCACATTATTCTATCATTTCATCTTAGTTGATCAGCTGGTGGTTTAAATCAAAAGGACGCAAACAGGTTCATTCATGCTTCTCTTTTTTCTAGGGGCAGTGTGCTAGATCTGGATTATAAAAACTTCCGTCTCAACAGCATGACTCAGTCTGCATGTCAAAGAGTGATACTTTTCAGCAGTGTTTGGAAGCCACAGCCCTCTCTCAAAAGAAAATGTTAATTTTGTTAGCCTGTACAGCTCAGTAATATCAAATGGACTCATTATCATTTGTTACCCAATTGTTACCTTGTCAGTTCCTTACACTTTGTTGAAGTTTGCTGTGAGCACAAAGAACACAAGCTTCCATACCTCATCTCTGTTTTCTGATCCCAAAACATCCTAAACATCCTCTCTCTGGATGCCTACACAAGTATTTAATGTCAAGAGCAATACATTTCTCATTATCACATTAGAATCAACAAGTTGACAGCAGCTGCAGGTGACGACTGCTACTGAGCTGAAGTGTTTCACAGCTTGGCTCTTGGCATTGCTTTTGCTGCTTGGGCTTTCAGCAACTGGTAATGGCTGATTGCCATGTTTAAAACGCTCGGTTTGTTCTTTCACATATATTTGGGACTGCAGCCAAGATTTTGAAAGGTAAAATCCTAAAAAGGGCTAGGCAACCATTTCCATATGCAGAGGCCTAAGCAAATGCTTTAAAATCTAACTGATTCTGTTGATTACTAGATACGGATATAGCCACCTTACTTTTTAAGATCCTAACATTTCAAATCCTGGCTAGCTTCATGGCTTACAGCGTTACCATACAGTCTCCCAGCCCTGACATTAGACACTGCAGGCTGTGTCAAATGTAAGACAGACCATGCCATCCTGGACACAAAAGGTACATGAGTGGGTTACCATTCTTTCTTCAGCAGAAGTGGATTGGGCAAGTATTTATGAACAGAGAGCCAGTCATAAATGTCATAAGCATCTGTGCCCAAACTGTCATCCTAAAAACTGCATTCAGCTGACAAAATAGACTCCTGGCCATCTGCCTGGACTTGTAACTCTGTGCAGACCAGCAAGCTAACTTAACTGTCTAAACGTGGTTTGGTTCAGATGACAGTCTTCTCCCTATTTAAGTCCCTCTGATAAGGGATCTAGCAGATATTTTCAGAGCACACGTCTTCCACACAAAAACAGGGAGCAGATCTGTGGGTCAGAGCCCCCCCTGGATGCAGGAAGGGACAGACCTGGACTCTCCAGTCTCCAGAGTGCCCTAGTCCCAAGGCTGTTAGGCAAAGCCAACATGCCTTCACCAGGCCTACCTTTAACAGGATGGTAGGGCCTGAGTTGTGCACGGCACTGGATCAGATGTCCCTTCCAACCTCAATTACTCTGTTATGCTATGATACAACTACATTTTCTCTGAGTTACTAACCTATGAGTGTTACATGTGCTTAGAGATTATCCAGTGGATTGGAGTCCTTTATCAGCCTCTCCAATAAAAGATATTTTTTTTCCGGTAGGATCTGCAATTTAATCAAGCAAATTACCATTCCTGGAAATCTGTGCCTTCAAGTTGAAGTTATAATGATGTAAGCATTATCAGAGGAACACCTCAGTTAAGGAAACAGCTTGGAATAACTTAACATTAAATTGGACATCAGTTTCATGTTCAAGAATATGAACAACAAATCTGTAGACTGAGTAATGTTGTAAACCTGTGTCTCAGCCACTTTGAACTTGTTTCTCATGTCAGCTCAGCCTTCTTTAGTTTGGTCAATACATTTTTATGTCATGTAATTTTTAATTTAACAATTTTTTTCTAGTTTGCTCACATTTTTTACTAATTTTCTCATACTTGCTAAAATATTTCTTTTTTCCTTTTGTTTTCTAGACAGACTGTTTAACATTGTGAATTCTTTCTACCTTTCTGCTTTTTATTCCATATGCACTTCATTTGTCTTACTTATCGAGCACATCCCTCTTTTTTCTGCCGAGGAAGCACTTATCTACTACAAGTAGGAAAGTATAAAAAGGTAAACAGCCCTTCTAATTAGTTGGACAGAACTTTTGTAATTTCATTGAGAAAGCCAAACTTTAAGGATTACTTTTGCAAGAATAATATGCTTCTTGACAAAAGACAGCACAATGCTTTTATATGCCAGACACGTTATAACAATATAGGAATGGTTTCCATAGGATTCAGTGTTTTCAGAAATGGAAGATATTAGTGGTGCATCTAGGTAACTTTTTTCTGAACATTTAATTTTCAAATGTGCCAGAGGAATTAAAAGAATGTTGTTTATGAGGGTGGGAACACATAAGGATTTCACTTTCAGACCCATCTAAAATGATTTGCCATATTTGCCCTTACCAAAGCTTTGATATTAATCTTTAATATTCTGCTTGTCACAGACATTTTCTACTGCACTGATTCTGAGATTTTATGTGACCACTAATATCTGTGAACGTCATCACACATGCTTTGACAGTAGACCATAATTAAATGCTCATTGGCTCATTAAACCATTGCAGCCAACACTGTCTGCTGAGCTCAGTGAAGCTAATGCGAACATCTTAAGCAATGTCACAGTAAAGAGAATATTCTACACAAAAATGTCCATATCTGAGTACCACTCTTTGGAAATCAGTTATTCTGTTGCAGCCTACAGGCTAAGGCTTTTTTTTTAAAGCACTTCTTTGGAAACTGCTGCCATTGAGTTTGTTTGCAGACCCTGTGAGAAATCAGTGTTATTGATTCTAAGGTTAATAGTCCACAGGTATAAACAACCACAGCTTTATATTTGGCTTCCCAAATGTTTAAATGCCAATTTTACACATATAGATGTACTTCTCAAGAAATCTTTTTGAGGAAATGTTTTTCCCATTACAGTATATTTAAAAAGGCTGTACACCACTCTGGACAATCAGCCCTGGTATTTTAGCTTTAGGTTCAGCTTACCCAAAACATTATAAGTATTCCCACTGCCTAGCTGGGGAATAAAAGTTGTAGTTCATGCAGTATCACACAGAAGTATGCAACAGGATGGGAATTCGGAATGGAAAATGCGTGAGGCACAAAGTGGGACTCCTGCCCCCAAATGTAAATGTGTTCAGTGCAAATGTCTGGCATTCACTTCTGAACCTGCAGGTCAGACTCCTTTTGATGTCAACAGGGAACTACATTTAAATGGAAATTCATTGCACCCTGAGATCTAGGACCCTAAGAAATCAAAAACAGATCAGTTGAAACACATCCCAGAAATGCTCATTACTCTCCCTTGACCACTAGCACAAATATACATCTAAACATACTATAGCAATTCCACTCTGAACATTCAAACACTTATTGCAATACAAGTTTAACACTTCATTTTCCCCAATGTTGTTTTATAGTAACCTCATACACACTTCTTTGAATTGGCAAAATTCCAGCAAAGAGAAAGTCACTAAATTAATCAGTGATAGGAACATTTCTAATATCTTGTATCAATAGATTATTTTATAGCTTTAGAAGCAGAGAACAAAAGCATGAGAAAGGCTTTGGTCTTCAGTAAAGGAAGGTGAACTATAAATTAAAAACTACAGATTATTTTAAAATTCTAGGGGCAAAAATGAAGATATAAACTACCACCATTTACAAATTTATTCCGGGCAGCAAGGAATCAAAGTTTGGTACGATTTTGGTAATATATAACATCATCTTCTCAATCTGCAGTCTGACAGATTCTTTTCTTTTTGTTTAAATTTTTTACAAGGTAAGAAAAATAGCTGCTCCATTTTCACTTCTTTATTTTTCAATCACCACAACTGCTCTAACCAGCCAAGAGACTCCTGTTGTACTATAAACTGTAAAAACATTTTGAATAATGTAGAGATACATTATTCAAAATAATATTACACAGATACATTACTTCAGATATGACTAGGGCTCTGCTTGTATGAAATATTACTTCTGCCTACATTGGCAAATATACTTACCATAATTTCACATATAATTGTCATACAAAATACACATAAATATGTACTTAGCTGTCTAAATATCAAGTGGTTTATAAACTTAGAGATACCCTATAGACATATGAACCAAAAAGGCTTCTCCAAAGCACAAGCAGTTGATATGAATCACTCCAAAGTTTGCTGCAGTACACTCACCAAGTGACACTTGCGTTGTCACACCAGTACACTTTGGCCGCTAGGAATAATATGAGCAAAATTCTTGAATACTTTAAAATGAAAGACAGGAGCACAAATATGAGATTATTATTATTTCATTAGTTAAGAGAGATGCACCAAATTAATTCCACAATGGATATGCATTTTCCACAAATTTTCCATCAAAATAATTGTGACTCTCTGGGGTAGTACCTGACTCACTATGAACAAACAGAATTAAAATCAGAGACAGAGATTTTTTTCCTTAGCAAGCACAAATCACAAATCTTCGGGGGGAAAAAATAATAATAAAAAAACGCGAAAAAATGTTATTTTGTGGTTTGGATAATAAATCTGTGAAACATATCCTAGATAATCTGTTTTCCACAGCAGCAGCTGTACATGTTTTGGAGCAAAATACAAATTTCAGATGAAGGCTGGGGTTTTTTAGGGTTCCTTGTATATACCACCAACATGCAGTTCAATAATACAAGATAATTTGATAAAAAACAGCAGTTATCCACAGCAGGTGCCATTGCATTCATTTTTTTTATGTACATGGAAAATGACACTTCAGCCCTTTTATATTTAGAGACAGGATTTCCTGTACATATTTCTTGGAAGAGAGAGGCCAGTAGAAAGCAACAGATGATGCGAAATCAGAAACACAGAGCTTGGCACTTATGATGGGAACCTGGATCACTTCATTGGTCATTACTGTCTTTCCACTGTACAACTGCAGAGCCTTTTAACTCGTGGGTGCGAAAGCATGTTACCACACAGAGTCAATGATCCCTGCTGAGAGGCACCCTTTTGACTACTGATGGTCCAGCCTCCCACCCTCCACTGCCTCTAATCATTAAAAGAAGACAAATTCCCCAAATGTGCAAAGACGGTATCAAGAAAGTACAAAGAACTAGGCAGTCCATTCATTCTCAGGTAAGGTTAGAACTGAACAGGACACACTGCCCTACAAATTTTACTATGTGTAAGGTAATTATGACCCTGGAAGAAAACCTAAAACCTAGAACTGTTTTGCCTTATCCATCCTTGGCACATATGTAGTATGTGGAAATCTGCTCCCTCTCATTGCAGTCTCTCAGAATTAGTGGTCTCTACAGAGAACCTCAATACACAAAGACTCCTGTGCAACACTTACAGACAAGGAAAATAAACACAGTCCTTTTCATTTTGAAGAATCTTTGAAGAACTGGACTGGTGCCAGCTTTATTCAGCTAGGACCCTTCCTCTGAAGTATTCATTTTGCATTTTTTATTTTTAGAAAAAAATATAGTAAGCAAAATAATTTGCATTCAACCTACTTCAAAAACACTGCATGCGGAAGAAAAAGCTCTTCTGAAATGCTGACAGCCCAAGCCAACTTTCCAAGAAAATACTGTATTCCAAAACATGATAAAATTAATCAAGAGGGTCAAAAAGACAGTTAGGCAACCATGCAACCCCTTCCTTATCCCACCCCTGTGGGCTGAGATGGCAGGAGAAGACTTTGCCTATAGCTCCAATGCACACACACCCACTCACAAGGGAAAGCACGTGTGGCTTAAAGCAGCTTTGTACTCCTCCGATCTCAGGCCATCTGTTTACCAGCTGTCCTCTGGTGTAAACCAGAGCATACTGAATGTTTGCTGTGGGGCGTTTCACACATTTCTTTGCCTTGTCAGCAAACTTGTTTTAACATGAGAGATTTGGCCCCTCATTTTGCTCTGGTTCTCTCTCTTTCTTACACATGTATATAGGCACACCAACATCCGACCTAGCAGGCATTACAGGACAATTCCAAAGAAGATATCAGAATTATTAACCTATTGTGTTGTATTGCTGTCCATCACTACTGTGTCTAATTATCTTACACTCTGTATCTATGTCTAGGCATCCAGATTACTTTGTGCAGTACTCAACACTTTTCCTGTTTCCAATTCTCAAAATGCTTGCATGCTGTTTTTTGTGTCGGGCTTTTTTGCTTACTGTATTGTGCTTTCCTCTCTTGTTTGAGTGGATTTGGAATAAAAAGGGCTGACAATATTGAGAGGTCGAGAGCATCATTCTCACCACATTAGAGAGAGGAACATCATGCTGCCATCTCTAGAGAATAGTAGGACACTTGATTCATCTGTTCTGCTCTAAAATTTGGGTTCATAGCTTTTTTTTTTTCTTTTTAACAGAGCTTTCATCCAGATACCTACAAACCTTGTCCTTATTTATTGGTCTGCTATCGCAGTTAAAAAAATCAAACTGGAAAAACCCTTTAAAATAACTGAGGTTTGCTGCACCAATAGCTCGGAAGAGTGAACCAGGAAGCTGAAGAGTCACCAGGAGTCCAGCAACCATTATGGGAACTGGAGTATGTGGTAGCCAGAGCCATATTGTGTACCAGCAGGAAGAGCATTATACAGTAATCCCAATTGGAGCTGACAAATGGCTCACTGTGACAAATGTGCTCATTCAGTATTTGCTGTGGGTAGCTCTGTGCTTGAAAAGAAGGGCTGTTTCTTGAGAAGCTGGAGGTGAGAAAAGGCAATTTTGAACCCTGACATTTCCTGGTTACCCCAGCTTAGTGAGGTGGCCAGCAAGATGCTGTGCACTTTGATGAATGGGAGCTTCAGAGAAAGAGAAACAAGATCCAGGGTAGTTTTCCAGCGCCTTCGCTCTCCAGTGTAGTTCAACTAAACTGTTGAAGCAGTCACTGCTCAGCCAAAAGATGATTTCTTGGAGCCAAAGCATCTTTTTAGCTGCCTCATTAGTAAATACAGAAATAGCTGAATGCCATTGGCATTTGTGGATGTTAAGTTCATTGCATTTCATCCAATCTTTAAACAAACCAATGCACATTCTGGGATAGCAGATTCCTGCAAGGAATTTTCAAAGGAGGTGTTACCAGCCTCCAGCTTGGAGCACAGCCTCCAACCATCAGCATCCTCCACCCAAGCCTGTTGAAGCCACTACATAGCATTGTCTCCTCGGCTCACAATGCAGCAATTTAACAAAGGCACGAGAGAAGTTCAACATCATAAACTTAAAGGTTTTGTCTACATCCCTGCCTGTAAGGAGGACATGTTCACTGCACAAGAATTCACAAACACAGCCTTTTATTAGGAAGCAAACATTTCCAGAAAAAATCTTCAGGGAAGGCACACAAGGTGACCTGTCCTTGTCACAAGTCAAACCCAGGGTTTTACCCCCAAGTCACGCACAGTTTCAGCATCCCTGTGAATTCAGGTCATGGAAAAGCCATGGAAGAACAGAACAGTGCTTTGGTGAGAGTCAATGCAGAAAGGGTTGATGCATGGTGATGCTGTGTCAGCCACTTCAGACTACAGAAGCAGTCACAGAAAGAAGGCGGAGGCACTAGAGACAGAGGCTTTCCCCTTTTATTGAAAAATGCTCTGTTTCAAGAGAGACTTGGTCCAAAGGGATTCACAGCAAATAGCTCTGTGAAGCTGAGAAACACTGGACAGGACATGAGAAGCATTAGGAGAAAAAAGTGACCCTAAGTTCCACTACAAATCAGTCAAGCTCTAGCACCATAAAAGCTTTTCACGGCCTTTTGATACCTTTCTTTGCTTCAAAGGGAAACAAACGAGAAATAGCCTTTCAGAAAGGGCTCTTAGCCATGTACTCATTAGAGAATAGAATTTAGCAACTTCTCCTTGCCAGCAGTCCAACCCTAGCATTACCAAACATCACTCACACAGTTCACACTGGGGTCATTCGGTCTTGCCACTACCAGCACCAGCACCAGACTACTAAGCCTGTAGAGCCAGACTTACCGGTGGATGCTGGCTGCTTTGTACCACTCCAGTGATCCAAAGCAGCTGTAAACCAGGTTTAACAGGCCAGTTAAACCAGCTTTAATATTGCTTTGTGTCGCTGACACAGTGCAAAGCTGCCAGAGCAGCACAAGGTATCTGATCCTCTGCATTCTTTTTGCAACAAAGTGGAAGTGCTAATCCTGACTTTGAATCCTACCAAAATATTTAATAAAGACACTAGGAGGACCTTCTAGATTGACTGCTTTAAACTGAGTTCACTAACTCTTCCCTAGATACACCATTTCTGTCAGTCTCCCACAAAACACTGGATATGTCCTCTGTGTGAGTGGCCATTGAACTTTTTGCAATAACATATATTCATATATATCAACTTAAAAATTAAAATATGTACTCATGGACAACAACAATTTTCAATTTTACGATGACATAGCAAACACAAAAACTTCCAGGCTGCCTACATCACAATACATGGTCTATTCAAGCAAGATTGTGATACATAAAATTATCAATGTGTATGTTGATAAAATTACATATGCATAACACACATACATTTACACACTAAACCCAGAGCAAGAAGATATTGTGACAACTCAGTTTAATTGTTTTTATCATGGACCAAGAAGCAAAAGTTCAGACCTTCTTTCAGACTCATGATGAAGCAAACTCCTGTTCTATGCAGCTATAAATAATACAAAGCTAACAGACCCGAGGCACCAAAGGCAGCTGGATGTGGTGATAGCCATACTGGTTTCTGTGTGCTGTCAGCCACAGAAAACTGGCTTTTCTGTAGCTCAGTGGGACACCTTGGTTTAATCAGATGTTCAACTTTCTGAACACTAAACAAAGGTTTGAAAAGAGTCTTCCCTCCAAAGAATCCTGTTAAAATGGATGAACTGTAGATTTAAATACTGAAGTGTGGAGATCATTATCATTTATCTACACAATCTTCCAAACCTCTGCTACATCAAGTCTTGCCAGACCCCACTAGAGAGCAAAAACCCCTCCTTTCATTGCAAAGTTGTATTTGCATAATTATGATCATTCCCCTTTATCCCTTTCAAGTTTTACCCATTCATTTTCAGCTTGACATAGAAACTACTAGATAAAGCTATAAGGCATTTTTGTGGAAGAATTAATAGTCTACAATACATCTGTTAAATATGCTATTATCAAAGGAAAAAGAAGACTTTGTCCTTCTGAATTCAAAATTATATAATTATGCAATGTCACTCTGAACAATAATGGCAAAACTGTTCTATAAAGCCCCAATCTGGCAATCCATTAAAAATAAGTATCTTTATAAATTACCTATAACATCTACATGCAGAACATTAGAACTTCCCATTTCAACATTAAACCCAGCCACACAGAAATCCCTAGAAACCTGGCATTATTTAAACAATGACAGGCACAGTTTTTTGTAAACTGCTTTACCCGCCTGTGACTGGAATAATACAGTTTGCACTAGCAACTTAGAATGACATTTTCTGTATGCAGAGGCTGAAATACCTCAAAATAAATTTCAAAACAACCTGGAAAACAGAAAAGGAAATAAGTTTATGCTACAAAAAAAAACAAATCTTACCTTATTATTGTTTCTCCTTTTCTGTTCTCCTCAACTTGGTCTTGCATGAATAGGAAGATCCACATTCATGAAGGTACTTGGGAATCTCATTTCTGTCTGGGTGTCCAACTTACACTGAAAGCAATTGGAAATCAATGGGAATTAGGCATCTAGTCTCATTTCTGCGTGTGGACTGATGTTTGAGAAAGAACAGAACATTCATATCCTGTGCAAGTTTCACCAGGAAGACAGAAAACAAGACTTTTTTTCTCCTGACTGGTGGCAGAAGAGCTAAGCTGGCAGATTTTGCTGTTTCTGATACATATATATGTATACA
Source organism: Syrrhaptes paradoxus (assembly GCA_013400615.1). Lineage (NCBI taxonomy): Eukaryota > Metazoa > Chordata > Aves > Pterocliformes > Pteroclidae > Syrrhaptes > Syrrhaptes paradoxus. Next base: position 53,307 of record VZTO01027107.1, read on the forward strand.
CACAGTAGTTAAAATAAAGCTGGGGAAAGAATACCCACATAACCAGTGATCAGTGTGCCCTTGAGGGGTGGAAGGTGCAGCCTGACCTCTTGTGCTGGTTTTGTCTGCGACAGAATTAATTTTATTCATAGGAGGAAGTACAGGGCTGTTTTGGATTTGTGCTGAAAACGGTGTTGACAATACAGGGATGTTTTAGTTACTGCTGAGCAGTGCTTACAGAGTCAAGGCCTCTTCTGCTTCTCACTCCACCCCAGCAGGGAGGAGGCTGGGGGTGCACAAGATGTTGGGAGGGGACACGGCTGTGACAGCTGACCCCCACTGACCAAAGGGATATTCCACACCATATGATGTCACACTCAGCCTACAAAGCTGGGAGAAGAAGAAGGAAGGAGGGACGTTCAGAGTGATGGCGTTTGTCTTCCCAAGTAACCATTAAGTATGAATCAGGAGCCGTGCTTCCCCAGAGATGGCTGAACACCTCCCTGCCAATGGGAAGTAGTGAATTAATTCCATGGTCTTCGCTTTCAAGCGTGTCTATTGCTTTACTATTATTGCTAGAATTAAACCATCTTTATCTCAACCCATGAGTTTTCTCAGTTTTACCCTTCCAATTCTCTCCCCCACCCTGCCGGGGGGGAGTGAGTGGGCAGCTCAATGGTGCTGAGTTGCTGCCTGGTGTTAAACCATCACATCTCCAGGTGAGTAACACTCAGATAGGAGGGTATATAGGTAGGAGGGTGTATAAGGGAAGAGAATTATTCTGTTCAGCAAGTTGTTCCTTTCTGCTGCTGCTGACAAACCATGAGGCTGGCTATGCACAGTGCTCCACAAGCAGCCTACAGTGAACCCAGGCAGGAGAAGCTGGTGAGGAACACTAGATGGCCCAATGATGGGTGAACCCGGTTAGCACTGAGCTCACCCAACAGCAGGACTGTCCAGCACCATGAGGCAAAAGGGCAAGGACTCTGGTAATCTTACCTGTCATCAGCCATTCAGATTCCCATAATTATAGTTGATTTTATTTTCCTCTTCTCACTTCACCAATAAAGTTCTGAGTGAGTGTGTTTTAAAAGTTTTACATAACTGAGTTTGGCCTTTGCTGCTGCCAAGAGAAGGGTTGTACTGTGGCATGGGAGGCTGGGGAAATGCTCAGCCAAGATACTCTGGGCAGCGCTCAGAAGCACATGAAGTGAAAAAAATCATTAGCAGAAGCATTTTGTGCTCAGCCATGGTGTTCCTGTTAGGAAACTGGTGTAAGAGGATGCATCCAATCCCAGGAAGTACTAACTGAGTTTAGGACTGGTAGGGCTTGACTTAAATGCTCAAACATTTAGTGCCATGTGACATGTCCTAGAATATATGAGATATCCCTGGCAAATATGACAATGCCTGTGGCATACCTGTGTCCTTTCAGTCTGACTGATGAAGGCATCAACTTCCTAGAATCTTTTGATGGAACTCATTAAAACTCACTCTTATCCTAAAATAGCCATTCAAAACAAGACACAATTTGCCCTTTTTCTCTACTGATTGTAAAGGAACTACCCGGGTGTAGCTGTCCACACTGTCAATGTTTAGTTAGCTCATGTGAATTTTACCTCTGATACCTAAGAAAATGTGAGCAACAAATGATATGTTTTCGAAAAACATGACAGCTGCTACTTTCTCTGTTACATGTGGGTTACCTGGTGCCTGAATTCTCTCTGCAGTCTTTCCCTCAATAAGGATATAGCAGCACCTGTTTTTTTCAGCCTGGCTGTATATTTTCTTAAACCATGCAGGAAATTGTGATTCTTCAAAGCACTTCCCCCTTTGTTACATTGAATTTATATTAGTCAACAGATTTATCCAGAAGAGGATTTGGAAAGTTATGCAAAGACACACAGTGTGTTACTACAACCCTTCTTACCCTAGGAAGCTACACTGAAGACATTTTAATTAAGAAGTCTGAAAAAATAAGAAATCCATTAGAAAAACAGTAAAATAGCAGTTATCATTCTATGCCAGCCTCCAAACAACACCTCCTCTTTAATAAGCTTTTTAATAAGTCTTTTGTTCCATTTATTTTAAGGAAAATCAAGAATGGAGTAATGAACTAAAGCAGAGCCCATTCTTCTCTGCACTCGAGCAGAAGAGTCGACAACACCAATAACTCATATAAAATGTGCCATGCAACACTGACATCTGCAAGGAGCTCATCATTCTTTGAAGTTGTTTCTTTTATAAAGCTTCTCTCTTTTCCTTAGCCTAGCCACCCCCCCATGTCAAATGAAAGTGTGACAGCACAGAGTACCCTAAAGCATATTAGTCTGAAACTGAAGACAAGGTGGAAGATTCCAAGACTAGAGAACCTGATCTTTTCTTCTCATCTGGCAGCTGCTCTTTGTAACTTTAAGCTCATCTTTGTGAAACATTACCAAGACAAAAACACTAGTGGTAATCTTTCACTGACCAGTACATGAACATAATTCTCTTTAGTAACTCAGAAGTAATATCTGGTTCCCATACAGCAGACCCAGAGGAAATCTTTGTCAGGCAGTTTAATTATCAAGCAGGATATTAAAATCCTGATATCAGTGTTGTCAACATTTCAATAAAAAGTATGGTTCTGAGAATTATTGCTTCTTGGAATATATCTTTAATCATGTCTAATGTAATAATATCTCTTCAACAAGGCTTGTTAATATTGGTTATGTCAGCAGCCACATTAATCAATGGTACAGATGGATAAATTCTGACTGAAAACAGCAGCTGAACTGATTATAAGTAAGTTCTTGCCATCTTTATGCAGGAGAACTATCTTGATTCTGAATCCTATGCTTAAAGATTCCTCTAGTTCGACAATGTCCGAAAAAAGAATCAAAATTCCCTCCAGAACAGCTGAATACACAGTACCTGGCTAATCTTGTGGCAAGTCTCCTCCTTGCACACCAGCTTGGGCACAGAAGGGATTCTGCACTTTTATTCAGACATAATGCAAAGTGATATCCCAAGATACCAATAACAAAGTGATAGATCAGCTGCCCCAAACTGCTCCAAGCTGGTTTTATAGCTGTTGCTGGTTTTATTATTTGTAATGCCCACGCGCCATGGCACATGCACATGCTCTATAAGCAGAAGACCATTTAAAGTTACATTTTCAGTTATCCGACTCAAGTATTTTAAATGATGTAAAGTAACAGTATGTTTTCACTACAGATGTAACAGCGTACAGGAGGAGTGGGCAAGCCAAAAGACAAAAAACTAGGAGGCACATTTATGCATCAACTTCTATTTCCTGGGTAGCAAGGTGCTCTGAATTCAACAGATGCTTGGAGCCACTGCCTGGGACACAGACAAGTTGCTTTTCCACTAGGAGCCCCTTTGAGAAACACTGCCTCTCTCTTCCAGCTGGCATATTTAACTTTCAATTTAAGAAAGAAAAACATAATCTGACCCAAAAGGTCAAGATCTCTCCTGTCTACTGGAGATTCCTGAATTAGCTGTAAATGAGTTAATTCAAATATTAGAAACATTTTAGACAACATAGAAGCACTCTACAGGGCTAATCTGCAAAAAAATATTTATTTAAAAAAATATTATATTTTAAGATACCTTATAACAAATGGATACCTTTACTCACATGACTTTTTGTCTTTCCCTTTATGGAATGTTCTACTAGTCAGATATGCTTTACTCCACCAAGATAAAAATTTATGCAAATACAGGTGCACATTGACTGAATTATCAAAATGTACTCAGGACATTCACCACATTACTATCTGTATGAATTGTTCATCAAGTACTCTGCTTTGTTATCAGCTTTATCTTCTTTTCACTAAAAGGCAGCAGATGAAGTTACAATTCCCATTAAAGATTTCAGACGTATGCTTTGATCTTTTCAATAAAAATACATATTCAATATCATCTCAAAGATAAATCATATAAGTTAGCAGAAAAAAAGTCACCATGCAGATTCAGGTATTTTTAAAGTCCTTTCTGAATTTTTTACTGACATTTTTACCTTGGTTCATGATCCAGATGCTATTCCTTCTATATCTGTTTTGTTTTATATTGAGCTGGTAAAGTAATGTAGTCTAGAGAGTGGATTTTTAAAAATATGTAAAGAAAGCACTTACACTTCCACTGAAGATATTCTGCTCTTAAAAAAAAAAAAATTATAGTTCATCTCTTCATCAATAGGGAACTTTTCATTCCTCTTAGTTTATAGGGCATTTATGCAGAACAAGTATCACCGATGAAACAGCATGTTCATAAAATTCTTCACAGCTTTAATACCAATTCTGGAACTCTCTCATTGCATGGCCTTGGGCAGCCATTTCCCTTTTTGACTTGATTTATTTGTTATAAAGGAGGAGCACTACATTCTACCCACCGATGTCATAAGGATGTTATACTGACTGATAGGTACAAAGCACTAAGAATGTATTAAAAGGCTAAATGTTGTTCTTAGAGTGACCAGTTTTACATAACGGAACCAAAGCCCATTGTATTTGTTTAAAACACATTTCAGTTAAATGCAATTAATATTGTAAATTGTAATGTTGATATCAGAGTTGGACTTGACTCTCTGCAGCACAACATAACATTTATGGCACCTTCCTCACACTGTTTCAAATGGCTTTGTCACAAGAAAATGTCACCCTTCTGTGACCATAGGCTAAACCTAGTTGCAAAAGAAGAAGAAAGATAATTTCAATAGTAGTAATGCTAACAAACTTCATAGAATCATAGAATGGTTTGGATTGGAAAGGACCTTAAAGATCATCAAGTTCCAACCCCCCTGCCATGGGCAGGGACACCCTCCACTAGACCAGGTTGCTCAAAGCCTCATCCAGCCTGGCCTTGAACACCTCCAGGGATGGGGCATCCACAGCTTCTCTGGGCAACCTGTTCCAGTGCCTCACCACCCTCATAGTGAAAAATTTCTTCCTAATGTCTAGTCT
>VZTO01027107.1:68264-97243 GCA_013400615.1 Syrrhaptes paradoxus
AGAAATGTGCTTAGAAACATGAAAAGCAGCAATCTACTCACCTCTGCACTGTCTCCACTGAACAGAGCTCCCATTGCTTCAAGGTAAGTTTTAATCATCTGCTGGCACAATGGTATTATAACAGTAAAACTGTGAGATTTAAAACAGTCTTGAGTGCCTTTTCCTTACACAGAAAAATAAAGTCTCTCAAATGAACACTGAATTGCAGACTCACCCCATATACATACATGTAAATATCTTATTCTCTTGTATTAATTCCATTAATTTCAACACAGCCACAGTGAAGTTCTCATTATATACTCCTGTTCTTGCAAAGCTTCATTTCTGTCTTGTGTATTGAAAAATTTCAGATGAATCTAAACAGAAGATTTTGAAGGTGGTGTTTGAGCAACAAAGTGCTATGTTAAGTACGAGTTCTGCCAGCAATAAGAGTTCATTCTTAAAGGAATCACATGAAATAAAACTACTGCTTTAATCTCTAGCACTTTAGTCTTTTATTTAAAAAAACTATCAAAAAATATTACTCTGCTTTGGATGAAACATGGAACAGATCAGGTAATGAAAATTCAGTGTACGTCACAGCAAGAGAGGTTTGGGGAGGAAAATTCTGTCATGGCATGAGTAGTTGTCTCTACAGTAGATTAATTTGTCTTAATAGTGTAATGAAGCCTCTGCTGCTGTAGCATCTCTTACTGCAGCTTTTCCTTGACCATGTCTCCTGCACTGGCTTTCTACTTGCAGACGTATGCAGCATTTTGTATGCACATTTAACTCTACAACCTCAGAAGACACCACCACAAGCATGACCACAGGTTTCTAAGTAATTATCATTGTTCAGGGAGCACACGGGCATTTTTAAGCACTAGGACAACTTTGAGCACCACAACAATACTTGGTGTCAATAAGTTTATATTCTAAGTGTCGACGTATGATAGTTGAATGGCTCATCTCATCTGATCCAGTAAAAAAAATTAGTGAAATATTTTTATTCCCTAGTTATGTCTGCTATTCATCTGCACTTGAAATCAAATTTTGTAATCAATTTGTATCACTAAAGCCTTTTGATTTTATGGAGAAATGTGAGTTTTCATTCTAATTAACACAATTAACACAGCCATTTATGCACATAAGAAGATAGTTACCAGACTACGTCCTGCTGCTAATTCTGATCATTCATAAACACAATTTCAATCTTCAACTATGAAGATTTTTTTAATGGTGCAAATCTGCCCCCTTGTGCCAGTTTTTCATGACTGCTTTTTTTATTGCTAAGGGGATTAATGAACTATGGCTCACCCAGCCCTGTAAGGCTGTTTTAAAGCTCACACGCAGATATTTTGCTCCTCAGCTTCCCTCTTAGCATATAATAGAGAAGAGGAATAGAGATATTGTTTTACACCTCCATCTCAGCTCCTGGACATCTTTTCCTAAAAACGCAGAGAGATTTAGAAAAATGTGGATAGGTACATAGGTATCAGTGGTATGTGTATCAGGAGGGTTACAGCAAATGACAGTAGCCAGTGGCTGTTTCTGAACTGTATCGCTGCAGCTGCATCATTTGACAAGCCCTTCACTCCCACCACAGCAGGAAACTGCCCAAAGAAAAGAAGAAAGAGGAAGCTTGCTCTGTACTTCAACAATAAAGAAAACAAGGAACTATGAAGGCTGTTTTTCATGTAGATCCTACCATGTTTTTCATGTAAATCCTGCCATGCCTGGAAAATGGTAGGCCAAGGGAGGCATTGAGTGCTTTCAAGGATAATTTGATTTGAAGCAAAAAAAAAATTACATTTTACTCCAGGAATGTTCCTGTTCCTCCAGATTTTGTAGTTGCAAGCTGTGGTCTGGAGATCCTGAAAAATATTTGTCACAAGTGTTCACACATCCACTTAGGATAAATGGCCCTTGAACACTCACCACCATTTCCTGCCTTCCACAAGTAGGAGCAAGTGGTGGGGCTCAGTTCCCGGGCAACTCGGTCTGTTCCAGCTCACTGGGGTACCTCCAGCTCTGAAACTTCTCCTGCCTTCCCCGAGCTTGTATCCACCCCCTAGCACGTCAGCTCCACCACCTCCACAACTGTGCTCCCACCTCCAGGTAACGTGTCCCTCCTGCCACAGCTACCGCTCTGCTGCACAAGATAAAAATATGCAACAAAGCAGAAAGAGCAACTTACAGAAAAACATTTAAAAATAAGAAAAGGAGGGCTTAGAAATCGGCTGGTACTGAGGCAATGCCGAATGGCATGGCTGAGCTTGAGGAGCTGGAGGTTTTGAGAAAGGTGCCCACGAGGCCACCCACTCCAGTGACTTGCCCCAAGGAAGCCTGTGCTCAGGAGCCGCATCCTCCAGCAGAGGTGAGGCACCACCAGTTCATCGTGGGCAGAATCTCTATTTACTCAGGGCTTTGTGAGGAGTACCCATGCTTTCAGCAAAGCTGGGACAGAAAATTAGGATTTGGCCCTCACTTCTTCCAGGTGGCCCATTTCTGCTTGAGGATTTTCTGCCTGTTGAAGGCCAACATGAGCACCCTCCCACCCATTCCACACAACATGATTTAAAAACGACCCACAATATCTGTCCGGCAACATAGGACATATTAGGTCAGAGCTACATGCTATATATCGCCCCTTCACAGTTTCTTGACAGCCGGTAGGAAATGCTGAGACCAAAACCAGGTCTCAGATATCTCCACAGCTGAAGCACCTCACTTGGGATGGGCAGAGGCACTCATCTATTCCCTACTCACAATTCACAGCCCTGAACACTTCACCGAGGGTGTATCTCAGCCCTATTACAAAAACCAAGAGATGGTCTTTCAGAATATGGCTAGGGAACATATTTCTCTCTCTTTTAATCCAGTAACTCAAATCCTCATCCAGGATTTGTTTGTTCTTCTCATTGTTAAAGGGGTTTGAATAATTATCTTGTCCAAGAATAACATCCTAACTGCCAAACTGTGGAGAATTCAGATCTGAAATCCATTTCACTGATGCTGTTCCATTTCATATAGCCTAATTACACATTCTTAGACTAAAGAGATGGAAAAAGAGTCAACCTAGCTCTAGCCTGGTTGCCAGATATTTTTTTCAGTGGTGAACAGAATTTTTATGATGCCTCATTCAGTGAATGTTAGTTCACTATTTATAGTAAGGTCATTAAAGGGTGATGAGTGATTTCTTAAAGCATATTGGAATGTTAAAATGTTGAGTGACATTTCCAGCATCACTTTGTAACCAGTGCTGCCAATTTCAGATGTGATTTGAAAATCCCACTTGTCTCTCATTTCCGTGGTTCTGAACCTAAATATATTATAAAATCTGTCCCTGCAACCTTGTTCTTGCCTCAGCTAAACACACAGCAAGACAAGAAATACAACAGACTAAGAAACATTAGTCTGGACTAAGAAATGATCCAGTTACTCTGATACTATCTATGGTTTCCCAACATTGCTTTCCAAAACCAGATGAAACTGTCCAGTCCCGTACAGAACTCTTCACTGCATATTTGTACAGAATTCAAATAAGAAAAAGCTTTTGAAAATAAAATAATGCACAGACTACGTAGGCTTGCTCCACCTACCTTGTTAAGCTGTGAAGTTCTGGTCCAGTTGTAGGTTCCTAATGGTCATCAGGGTTAAAGCATGTTGCAATAAGACATGAAAAGCATGTTGTTATTTTACCAAAAAAAAAAAAAAAAAAAAAAAAAAAAAAAAAAAAAAAAAAAAAAAGAAAAAAAAAAAAAGCGTGTATCTCAGACAGAATTCATGTAACCCTAAAATATATAGTAACCAGCAGCATTTAGAAAACTAATAATTTTAGGGGCATAGGACCGTGTGTGCTTCATGGATCATGTGTTCAACACAGTAGCCAAATTAGTTTGATTGTGACCAGCAAACATGCCTTTGTTTCAAGTCATAGTGTACCAGCTGAGATCACAATTCTGGCCTTCCTGTAGGAGGATGAGTACATTCCTGTGCATATCCTTGAACTTTGAGAAACAGTTTGAAAGTGCTGGTAAAAAGAAGAAAGGCTTAAGATAAGAAACCGTACATGTATAGACTGGCAGAAAGCCCTCCCATGAGCAGGTCTGATGAATTCTTCTGGCGTGGCCATCATATCATAAGTAGTAGAAAAAAAAAGAAAGCAGCAGAACACCAACAAAAACATAAGCAGCAACTAGTCAAAACAATATTTAAAAGCAATCTGTCCAAAAGCAGCTGCAGTTGTGTTTACATGATAGCATCCGGAAAACAAATCAAGTTGCAAAATTGCAGCTTTACAGATCTCATAGAGCACTGGTACCACATGATGGCTACTTCTTTCAAAGGAGTGATGAGCTAAGAGAGCTCTCACAGGAGTCTTTGCTAGGTGCTTACACTAATGTCAAGATTGTAGCTATTATCATCGGAGTACATGGTCCTCCCTTTCATAATAATCACAGTTACGCAACAGAGCATCCTGATCAGTGGCATTGGGACAGGGAATATGTTACTTGTTTTTATACATTGCTTGAGGGTGGAATAAAGGGCCTTGCGATGGAAAATCTTTCACAGATGTTATTTAGCACAACAATGAAAAAATGTATAATGAGAAAGCTATTTGAAGTACTCAAACATTATTTGTCTTTTTCCCTTCTCACAAAGGTAACTTCCACAAGGAATGCAACGTTGAAAGTACAGCAGAGTAAAATAATTCTAGTGGGTTTTGAGGGCCAACAGAAAATGCAGAGGACCAAAGTAAAAGTTCATTTAAGTAACAGGACCTTGGAAATGTCAAGATTTGAAAGCATAACTGTCAAATGTTGTCTTCCAAGACCTCACCGTGGCCCTTGAAACTATTCTTCCATTAAAGATTAATTTGCCTAACAGCACACTAAGTGACGTTGCGAGGAGCAGAGCTTTCCCGCTACTTTTTTGAAAAAGTTAGAAGGAAAGATGCAGATTGGAAGTGCAAGCATGCTGAATGTCAATCCAAATGCCTAGCCTGACATTCAGCCTGCTTGTTTGCTGCACCTTGTATGTGGTTTGCCAAAACTATACAATTCACTTTCTCCACTCCCATGTTGATGGAGGAATTGTTTAGCTGCACAGCTCACTAGCTGACTATAAAGAACTGTCATCTAAATCTTGTACTTGTTTTCAGCTGCTGGAGTAGAAATGAAAATGGCAGTCTCTTGAGTAGCTGGGTCACTCAAATAAACACAAGTTCGGTTCTCAGTTGAACCACTTGCCAGCAAGACCTGATATGCCATTTATCCCATCTAACTTTAGATATCTATAGCTGTAGTCATCAAGGCATGCCTAAACAGTCCCTTAGAGCCTAATTCATCTAACTCATTTTAGATGTATCCTTCCTAAGGTCATTACAAGCTACAAAATTGGAAGATGTCAATGTCATCTTGAGTCAGATAAAATATATCAGGAAAAAGTGTATTTTATAATGACATGTTTATTTACAGAAAGGCTATATTTTGGTACAGATAATCATGTCTCACAGACATCCTATCTGATTAATTCAGAATAAGCAGTGCTAGGAACTGAAATGTTCCAATAAGCAGGATAGTGCCTATCAACACAGCTTCCACAGTGAGCAACATACTACATCTACATGGCATGAAACCTTTGTTCTAACACTAATGGAGAGAGAAAGATTCTTGAACCAAGAGTTCAGCCCAAAATCAAGTATAACATAATGAAGATGTTAATCCTCTGAAGGATTAACAAGAACTTATTTGGGTATTGATGAGACAACTAAAAATGTGATCTCTCTCTTCTGAATCAGCAGCTGAGGTCATAAGCCAGAATCATAGAACAGAATCACAGAATCATAGAGTCATTTAGGTTGGAAAAAGACCTTTAAGATCATCGAGTCCAACTATAAACCTAACACTGCCAAGTCCACCACTAAACCACATCCCTAAGCACCACACCTACATGTCTTTTAAATACCTCCAGGGATGGTGACTCCACCACTTCCCTGGGCAGCCTGTTCCAATGCTTGACAACCCTTTCAGCCATTTTTCTTAATATGCAATCTAAACCTCCTCTGGTGCAACTTAAGGCCATTTCCTCTAGTTCTATCACCTGCTACTTGGGAAAAGAGACCAACACCCACCTCACTACAACCTCCTTTCAGGTTATTGTAGAGAGTGATAAGGTCTCCCCTCAGCCTCCTTTTCTCCAGACAAAACAACTCCAGATCCCTCAGCCGCATCTCCTAAGACTTGTGCTCCAGACCCTTCACCAGTTTCTTGGCCCTTCTTTAGACACACTGCAGCACCTCAATGTCCTTCTTGCAGTGAGGGGCCCAAAACTGAACACAGTATTCAAGGGGCGGACTCACCAGTGCTGAGTACAGGGGCACAATCACTTCCCTAGTCCTGCTGGCTGCGCTAGTGCTGATACAAGCCAGGATGCTATTGGCCTTTTTGACCACCTGGGCACACTGCTGGCTCATGTTCAGCTGGCTGTCGACCCGCACCCCCAGGTTCTTTTCTGCCTGGTAGCTTTCCAGCCACTCTCCCCCAAGCCTGTAGCATTGCAGGAGGCTGTTGTGACCCAAGTGCAGGACCTGGCACTGACCCTTGTTGAATGTCATACAATTGGCCTCAGCCCATTGATCCAGCCTGTCCAGATCCCTCTGTAGAGCCTTCCTACCCTCCAGCAGATCAACACTCCTGCCCAGCTTGGTGTCGTCTGCAAACTGACTGAGGGTGCCCTCGATCCCCTTGTCCAGATCCCTGATATTAAACAGAACTGGCCCCAGTGCTGAGACCTGGGGATCACCACTTGTGACCAGCTGCCAACTGGATTTAACTCTGTTCACCACCGCTCTTTGGGCTCAGCCATCCAGCCAGTTTTTTACTCAGTGAAGAGTGCACCCATCCAAGCCACGAGCAGCCAGTTTCTCCAGGAGAATGCTGTCAAAGGCTTCACTAAAGCCTAGGCAGACAACATGCACAGCCTCTCTCTCATTCACTAAGTAGGTCACCTTGTCAGACAAGATCAGGTTAGTCAAGCAGGACCTGCCTTTCATAAAACCATGCTGACTGGGCCTGATCACGTGGTTGTCCTGTACTTGTCATGTAATCGTGCTTAACACGATCTGCTCCACAACCTCCCCTGGCACTGAGGCCAGGCCGACAGGCCTGTAGTTTCCCAGATCCTCCTTCCAGAAGGAGGCACCCATAGGCAAAGAGGGACAATGAAAGCACAGTCAAGAGGATTCTTCACAGAGAATTGTTCACAGCTGAGCCAACAGAAATGTAACACCCCTTGGGGTAAATAGGCATGTGTCAATATTCTTTGAGTTCCGTTCAAAGGCCTTGACAGGAGAACAGGTAGGTGAGCCATGCTGAACTTTCAATGCTGATGCAGGAACTTAGAGAGGCCAGAGAGTGGTCTAACAGCCTGACTGGAGAGGTCCCAAGACCATCTGGTTTGGTGGCAGAGATATCAGAGCCTGGCTGAAAGAAGAGGCAGAAGGCCAAGATGTATGGCGAACCCACTGGACCACTGCTGGGGGAGGAAGAGTTTAATGGGGAGATAACACTAGCATCGTTCATGGAATTTAAATTATTCTCAATGCCTTGAGAAGCCTTTAGGTCCTGGCAAAGCTGCTGTCCAAAGCAATGCATTCTGAGAGGCTGTAAACATGTCAAGAGAAGAAAGCTGGAGGAGGAGGAGGAAAAGCACAGAAAAAATTACGGCTTGAATTGAAGAACAATCACAAAAGCTGACAGCTGTTTGTGAAATCATTGAAAATGGATATTTATTTACCAAGTATTATTTTAAGATCCAGATGTTAATACCTGGAGTACATCTCTCTTGGTAGACACAAATGGTCAAAGCCACGAGCCGGTAGCCTTCCGCATGAGAACAGGCCTCTTCATATGTAGATTTTATCAACAGCAGGTAGGTGGGAAAGAAACCAAAGTTAAGATACATAAAATCAAGGACTGCTTAGACTCTGTTTAAGACATAGTGCATAAATATGAATCTCCAGTTTCTGTTGTCATTGTTAAACACATGCCCAGCATATAGGATATCATGCATAATCAAAGTTGTGGAGCAGGTGAGTTCTGTGGCACATCATCTCATCCTGAAATTAAGAAATTGCTGCAGTGCCATGGGGCTCAACCTTTGACTGTACACAAGGGATTTCCTTCCTGCAGGGCATGAGAACATGCAGTTTTAACTGACAATTCATTCCCTTTATACTAGCAAAAGTCTCATTTTCTGGAAGGATAAATTTGGCCTTACAAATGCTATATGCCTGTGGCTGGCCTGCCGTTGGGATTCAGACTAATTGCTCGAAAGGTGGACTAGGTACCTGCACACTACCCCACAGTCACTTCTGGCACTACAGCACAGACATAAGCACACAGACAGGCCAAGCACATCTACACTGTATTGCTCAGCTCACAGGTCAGTTGTTCAACCAACACACTCAGACACGTGGTTGACTTGTAGTAACCTCTACAGCAAAACCTGAGTAAGAAATCTGTAGCTTTTCATTTCAGCCATGCTGTCCCACTCATATCATGCTACCTCTTTCTGTATGCTGACATTACTGTTCTTGAGGTTGTGCAATAAAATGAATCACTGAAAGAATGATGATAAAACAAATCACTTGGAAGAAAGAAGAAACAAATCTGGATCATTTGGTGATACCATTTCAGTGTGTCCCGCAGGTAGCTTCATGGAAAGAGAGAGGTAGGCTGCAGGACAGGATTGGAAACATGGTTGGGCTTGGTAGTTTGAGTGGGAGGAGGAAGGGCAGGCAGTACTTGTCACAGCAAATGCATTGGGCAACTATTTCCTCAGCACAAAGCACTCTGTGTAAAATCACCTTATTCTTGCTAATTAACCCAACAGAGAAAATAAAAAAACAATTCTGTGACAGAGCAGAAATGAGGGCATGCTAAAAGCAGTGATAACTAGAAACTCTCAACCTATCCAGTATACAGCATGGAGGGTCTCCACAGGAGACAATACATAGATCCTTCTGATAATGATATTGTATGGGGTCAGTAAAGACAGAAAAGCCTTCTTCATTTCGTCCATTTGTTAGATTTGACACTGCTATTGAATAAGGACATAATCCTTCAGGTGCTGAACATGGAACTCCTTCTGACTTCACATCCATGGTGGCTCTCAGGAGAAGAACCTTCACCTGAAATATATATTTAGGGCAGAAATAGAAAATCAAGTACTGCAGTCACTCTAGTAGATTATGGAGGGATTTACAAATAAAATACATTCTGAGTGTTTGAGGGAATGTAACTTGCTGTTCTGTCGAAGGGCTACAAATACAGACTAAAAAAGAAAATTAACCCTCTCAGGAAGGAGCACTTCTGAAATAAAATGGTGTTTTAGGAAACTATTTTCTGAGATCAAGCTTGAAGAATAATAGTGCTAAAAATTCTACTGAGGTTTGAAAACTCAAAGCATCCTTGACTCAAAATTAAAACAATATATGTCTTTGATAGCTTCTATTAATGGGCATGGTAGCTTTGCAGAGTATTGTTTATTAATATAATACATACATAGTGCTGAGTTTAATATTTTATTTGAATGACGTTTAATGCTATGCAAAATAAATTGTTATGTTACATCCACTGTGACATCAACTAAAATGTGAACTAGTTTGCATAGGTTAGTACTTTGGGCAGCATGATGTTGCTCTAGTCCACCAAGGCTTAAATATTCACAGTGTAGAGGAAGAAACAGGAATTAAAGCATTTCTACTAAAATATATTTTAATAGCTGGTGTTAACTTTCTGCATAACAAAAGCCAAATTAAGATGATACATCATATAATCCAAGAGTAAGTATATCTGTCCTTTGAAAAACAATTGTTACCTTCATAACCGTATACTCCCACGTACAGTACAGTTTTGCAAAAATAACTAAAACTTTGCACATTTTAAAGCAAACATAAGCCAAACTGCACAGCGGTTCATTTTTGCTTTTTGTATCACATTGCAAAAACCAACAGCTGAGAGAGTTTCCACATCATGCTAATCAATGTCATTACAGTCATTGCTGTCTTCCAATGGTCTAACAATTTCTAATAGTAATATTAAATACACAATTGAAATGCTACAGTAGAGCTTATTTCCCCCCTAAAATAATAATAATTAAACAAATGTCAACAACAACTGGATTACAACTTAAGTACAATATGCAAATTCTATTTATCAGACACAAGAAGCATATGAAATTCCTTTGAATATACTATTGTAGTGCAGGCAGTTTAGGAAATATAGCTGTCAGGTTTTCTTTCAAAAGGAGAGATGGGGTTCCTATGGCATAAAGCTGGAGAAAATCACTAAAGCATTGCAAAACGGTTTATTCTTCTACAGCTCAACAGTACTTTGCATTTGCCAGCACATCAGTTTGGAGATCTTTCAACAGCATCTTTTGTCTGTTTCAGTATATTATTTAAACATTTACTAACTAAAGCGTATTCTGTATTTTAAATGGTGTTTTAATCAACATAATTAAAATCTAACATTTTATACCCTGTACCGCTTTCTGCCAAAGACTTCTGTATTTGTCATTTCTTTTTCATTGTGCAAGATGACATGCAGTCACTGTACAATAAAAACTAGAATTATTACCTTTCCCAAGTATTAGAGACCTTCCATATCCCTGAGGAACACTCAGTAGGGACCCATTTGTCAAAAATATAATCCATGGGAGGTGATTCTCTGTCAAATCCCAATCTGCTGAAGTGGTTTATGGTATGTCAAATGTAATCAAGAAAACCCTGTTTCATCAAGATTAAATGCTAATGTTCCATAATGAAAAATTGCAACTGCAGTATCTGTAAGTAGCTTTGTTTAGAAAATGAAGATCAGCCAGGCAAGAAAGAGTAATGAAAAGCAAGGCACCCATTTGTTCTTGTATATATGTACGAATATGCTCTATATTGTTTTCTATATTTATACTCATGTTAGCAAGAATTACACATTGTATCTCCTTTATTTCTTAAATGCTTAAAATTGGAATGTGGGAACTTCCAACCTGAACTTTGGAACATCTTGGGGAATGTGGCTCCTTAAAAGTCTTTTCCTTTCCCTAGAAAAATGTTGTCTTCAGGAAGAAAGGACAGTGAGGGGAACATGTTATGTTAAAAAGGAATAGAATCATAGAATCATTTAGGCTGGAAAAGACCTGTATACTTTAAAGGTGACAAGACAGCATATAACATCTGTCCACCCCTATATCCCACTGCATGTAAGAGGCTCCAACAAACCTGTGCTGACATAATTTAGCTCCTGACTTACTTTCCCTACCTTACAAATTTCAAATCTTAAAAAACATTATTATAATTGCATTGTGATAATTTTGTGCCTTTGATAGCATTGCTTAGAACAAAGCTGCCTAATGAGACATGTTTGTTTTATATCAAAAAGCAGGAACCATTCCATATGAACAGGAATTACTAAGCATATACAACATAAAAACCTGACTATACGAATGAGTAACTTAAAACAGATCTTAATAATCCTGACGACATACCATTCTCAAGAGAAATACAATTCACATCCTGTTTTGTTTCCTTGACCTTTTTTATTTTGAAAACTGCTTTAGCTGCTTTGCAAGGCTAATGAATATTCAAAATTCATAAAGGAAATTTTATTTCCACTGCTTAGCATAACATAATCCTCTAATGTCATCAAACGCTCATTTTCTGATTTACTCTTCACTACATATACAGTGTTCAACACTGCAAGACATCTCCTCACTTAGAAAGAACGCTAGTGTATTTATAGGTGATTTTACTTTCTTAAAGTAATTAAAAGTTGCAACTTGATGCAATGTATCTGGTTCCCTATATTTCTTTATATTCATATCTGTTAACAAACTGACAACTTGTTTTTATTGTTGTCAGCATTACACAGTAACAGCAGCACAGCAGCGACAGCCAATTCTGCCAGCCATCCTAAACTGGGACTCCTCTCCTTGCTGTTGACAGCTGGTGTTGAAAACCAGCACTGAAGCTGACTGCTTGTTTCAGAGCTTCTACATCACCTCACCACATCAGTCTTTTGAAAAAGCCATTTGACTTGCAAAGCTTGTTAATTAATTGCGGCAGTCACTATTGATGCATAAGGATCTGTTGTAGCAGCAGCTCCATATGCAAAACTTTAAAGAATTGTAAATGACACCAGTGTGACCCATACAGATTGCATATTTACAGTATCGCATCCCTGGTTTTAAACCACATTTTTTGAAGTTAGATGCTCCTGGTCAGCTTCAGACTTGAAATTAGGCAGCTGACAAAAAAGCATGGGCAACTTAATTTCCATGGATATTTTTTTTTTTTTAATGCAGTGATTCCAGTCTGTTTGGCAGCTGGGATCAGCCCCATGTTAACAACACCTAAAAAAAAATGCATAAGCTTTCCAATTCCTAATTGTACGCAAAAATAGAATTAGGAGGTATTTGCACTGACAACTTTCAGTTAACATAACAAATCCATACTGCCTTCCTTCTTTATTCTTTAAATAGATATTGCAGGCTTGCTTACTTTGTGAACTGAGAAATACAAAATTGTCTATAAACTTTATATTTAATTCTACTTTAAAAATTTCAGAAATGGAAGAAAGCCAGTTCAGGCTCAACATTCTGAGAGCTACTCCAAAATTAACTTCTCTAACACACGGCTGACCACCACAAATGATACTATCAGCAAAAACATTTTCTTCTTTACACATGTATGCAAGCACATGAGTAAGTTCCCACGTGAACCTTTTAACTCTTTCGTCCATCCTCCCAGAGTTTCTCCCTGGGATGGAATGTGTCACCCTCCTGGCACCCAGTCAATGCAAAAACAGCTTCCCTGTGACTCAGCCACAGTATGTCACCAGTTATTTGATTCTCTCCTCAGCCTCATAGACTGAAACCTGAATCCTTCAGTTCTAATCATAACTTAAGGGACACCAAATAGCATAATATTTTCACTGCTTCCTATGGATGGCTAAACTGAAGTAGGATAGCATAGAGTATATGTTGGACTTGTTTGGTTAGTTTTCCCTTTGGTTCCAGTTATGAGAAAGATTAAGTCAGTAGAAGAAAACATACTATTTCTCCATCCTTAATCATTTGGTAAGCATACAACCCACTGTTGGACCACCAAGATTTTTGGAAGAAACCAAAGCAACAGGGCATTGAGCTGAAATGCGCTACAACCAGAGCTCTTCTCCACTCCTCAATGGAGATGCAAATATTTCTGCAGCAGGGGTAGGTACGTTAGCTCATCAGCAAAGCAGCCACTAAGCGAGTTACCTGTGATAAGAAGGAGGGATGTGACTGCAGGCTTTGTGTGACTGCACAGCACTGGGGCCTCACACAGGCTATTTATTTACAGCAGTACAGGTGAAGGTAGAGGAACTAACATGAAGCATTGGTTGTACACTGTCTTAATGGAAGTTTCTATTTAAATGCTAAGTATTATTAGAATGAAACAGAAGACTTGACGTTTTAAACTCTGGATAGTCTTTACAAGGAATTTTCTGTGGAAAAGATACTGAAGAACCATGAATCCAGGCATGGATCTAACTGATGAACTGGGATGCAAGCAAAGCTGATAGAAGAGGTTACTGTTGGAAATAAGAGAAAATGGGTAATCCAGGAATAAATGTGGGTATGCAAGAGTCAGGAAATTTTTGCTGTCAAAATACACCTGTTTACTGTAAGGCTGCTGGGCAGTAGGGTTTTTTATTTGTTTGGGGGTTTTTTTACTAGCATATTAGTTGTCATTATTTCAAATCATTTCATTATCTACTCAACATGTTTATTTTTATTAGGATGCTAACTGCTCAAACATTAAACATCTCCCTAATGATTTGAAGGTGTGTTCAAACTCAGTGTGTTAACCTCCTGTGACTTCAGAGTTCTGTAAGAAGTGAATCAATTCTATGGTTGTTATTATAAAGAGAAATAACGTATTTGAGGTGTAGGAAAAAGGTATTTCCCCTTTACAGCTAATTGACTGAAATATTTGTAGGATTGGCAGCACCAGGCTTCCATCTATGTTTTTCATTTTGATAGAGCACTATTATAAGCAATGCTGTTTTCAAAGTTCTGAGCTTCCTGTTGATTATTTATCTTTACTTTAAAGACTCTAAATTGGATTCTGAGTGAGATGCAGACTGTTACAGCAGTGATAAAGTAATGAACATATACTCTTAAAAGATTCTTCTGGCTGTTTCTAAAAGGTTAGATTTTGAGTAAATCATAATAAAGCTCAAACGACCAAAGACAAAAATTAGTTAACAAACTCAATATAATTTGCTGGAAGCATTCCTGTTTTCCCAGTTCTCTGAACAGTACCATACATCCAGCCATCATCAATCGGTTGCACATTGATGATATAATCACCATCCCTGAAGGAAACTTCATCTTCATCTTGAGCACTGTAGTCATACATAGCTCTGTATGTTCTCTGTTGAAGGAAAGAAAACAAGGCTGTAAAGTCTCAAGCCTAAACAGAGACAGATTCCTTTTCTTCTTTGCACAAAGAAAATGAAAAGAGCAGGAAAAAGAACAGAAGGAGCGAGACAGAGAGAGAAATTACAAGTTACCAGTTGAAAAGAAACAGTACACCCTCCACCCTGTCAAATATACAATGAATATAGCCCCTTTTTTGCATACGAAAATAATTATTTTTGTGAACCTACATTGTCCAAAGCCCTCATATAAATAGGTTTTAGCCATTCACTGCCTCTTGAAATACTCCAATTGTTGTTTCATATATTCACTAGTAACAGTTCATTACATCCAGCCATGGCTAGCTGTGCTTCTTCTCCCTATTTGCATGATTCCTAAATAGCTTCTCCTGTGTCTTCACTACAGAAAAGAAATACAGTCTTCATCCAGGTCATTAACTTTGCCATCTCATTGAATGACCTTCATTTCACCACGATTTTACCCCAAATTAAGAATTAGGAATATATTATTATCTAATTAAAAACAAAAGACAAACAAGAATTCAAAATGTCTGCAAAAATTATTTTTAGGAATACTCATTTTTGCATATTCAGATAAAAGATTGATCTAAACAGAACACAAAGTCCTATCACTAGTTAAGCCAAATTTCTCTACACCTCTATCAACTGTAAGCCAGGATTTCCTTGTTCTTTCTAAATAGAGCATTTATTTCCACTCGTAACCAATAAAATGCCATAATTTACTGGAATTCAAAGTGGATTTTCAAACTCAGAGGGAACAGCATCTCCTTGTATCTTAATGACAGAACAAAACTAGTTCATTTTAAAATTTCTAGGAGTATTTTCTTTTCCTTACCCTGTCCCTTGGGAGAAGACAAGAGCAGTTCAAGCATCACTGATAATAGTCACTTTCTCTACCAGCAATTTTTGATATGTCACTATAGTCTAGCTGAATTTTTCTGGTACAACGGTTTAAAGAGAAAAAGGGTAAAAATAGTCAATGTTTGAGTTAATGCCTTGTACTATTGTCTGAAATTTTAAGAGACAGCAAACTTTGTTCTGCTTCCCAGCTCAGCAAAACAACTCTGGATTAGTTCTAGTCCATTTCATATATGGGTTTTTTTGAGGGTTTTTAATTTGATTATTTTCAGAAAAGATGGAGATTCCTCCATACACAGTTAATAGGCCATTTCTCACATGTTGGAAATGTGGGATCATCTAATCCAAACACTATAGGACAATTCTTTATTATTGTTCCCATGCTAGAAATACACTTTTGGTCTTAATTCAGCCTTTATCATTGGTACAGCAGATCAAACACTACAGAGGAATCAACTCCTGGTTAAACACTGGAGACCACTACCTTCCCTGACAAGACCCCTCCAAACTGGATTTGAATCTGGTTCTGTATGATGTTCTCTTGTAATGTTGCTGCCCTACAGGCTGTGACCAATTTTTCAACCAGAGGTATGTGGTTTCTTGATGGTTCTTTAATGTCTTCCAAGGATTCATGGAAGGCGATGAAAAAAAAGGCATCACTGTTTATTCATTAAATCTAAGAAGCTAGTTGGAAAGGTTCTATCATGACTGAAAATTCCTTAAAGATTCACAAACTTGAAAACTAGTGGTTGGAAGACTCTAAGGAATTGTCTCTGCCTTTGAGAATCTACTTTTTCCAACTACTTCAACAGATCTCTCCACTGAGCCTTGAAACGGACCCCAAAATAAACAGTGAAAATTATGCTATTACAACAAGCTACAGGGAAGATTTTAATTTAAAAAAATTATTTCCAAAAAAAGGTCCATTTAAGAAAAATGGTAGTAAGTCCATATGTGGCATATGGCAGAGAACAGATTTTCCTCTGTGACATGCTTATATGTTTTCCCTTAAGTAGGCAAAGACTGGGGAAGAGATTAAATGTTTCATTAAACTAACATATAATTGGAAAAAAAACAGGGAAGATTTTGCTCACTCATCCTCAGATCATTATGGTATAGGACACACTACTGCTGTCTCTTTTAAGGCAGCTTGACAACATCACTGTGGTGGCACAGTTGTGAAGACAAGCTGGTAATTTCAAACTTTAAAAAAATTTATTAGGGCCCTAAATGCTGCTGAGAAACCTAAATTTATGGCCTTAACACCCAATTAGGTGCTAAATGGCTGTCAGGAGAAATCTCCATAATAATCCTGTTAGCATTTAATGCCTAATTATCACTTCAGAGTGTAGTCTGGGCTATATAATTGAGAATTACAATGCTTAAAGGACTCAAAGCAGGGATTTTTAAAATGTATTTTAGTGAATTATTCCTCTGTCAGTGAGTTTAGCAGGTACTGAGAGCATAAGAGGGTACAAGAAAAGGCTGGGGTTTTGCAAAACAAATACTCACTTATCTGCCACCTCCTCAAAGATCTGACTTGCAGCTACTGCTTAGAACAGTCTTAAGCACATGAAGTACTGAAGCCCAGCTCTCATATTCCCAGCTCCCCAGCCAGATGTGAGCAGACAGATGTGTATTTCCACTTCATCCACCAGTTCATATGTATTCTATGGATTGCTCCTTGCAAGGAAAAGTACCTGTTGCAGGGTCCTTCACAGCTATCAAGGAAAGTCAATTTGCAACCTGGGTTTTGTTTTCCTACCACTTTTAGCTATCTAGAGATGTTAGAACACCCTCTGTTATCTTCCAAAGAGGCAAACAGCCTTCAGGGGTCTTTTATGAAACATTCTGTACTCTGAGCTACACTGTAATCCAACACATTATGCAGAACTGCTCACAGAAGTGAGCAAAAGTTAAGAATCAGAAAATAACACCATTTATCTGGGAAAAAAATCTACTCAGAGACTGTGTCAGGATCATGCCCAAAATTAAATAAACCAGAATTTTAAAATTTAGAAATTAGAAAATTTGTATTTCTCAGTATAGGAAATTGGTGGATGTAATTATAAAAATGAACTTCAGTCTTTTGGGGACCCTGATTTGATAACAGTGCAACAAACTGTCCAAAAGGGATAGATTTTACTACAGCAGCACACACTCCAATCATCCCCACCCTGATATGACCCATGGGATATTAATCACTCTCACCCTAGAGATGTCCTGGCCAAACTCTACTACTTATGGGTGACTTCGTCACCTTCATTGTTTTTAGTTCAGTCTCAAAAACTGCTTGTGCTTTGAGACCAGTATTCAGGCTGGGATTTCTTTCCTCCCATCTCTTGCCTCTCTTACTTTCTTCTTCCCTCTGCCTGGCTTAGCCAGACAAAGCTGCACCTCTGGCAATACTGCTCCAAGCCCAGAACCCAACAAGCAGCGGAAAGCAACGAGCCTAACATGGTGTAAGTTTGCCAGATCTCCTAGTGCATGTCCGCACTCCATTTGAAAAGCACTCCAAGGCTGCCTTCCGTCTTCAGTCCCCAAACACATCCCCAAACAGAGGTTTCCCCCAGCACAGACCCCTTGGGCCATCCCAACAGCTGAGTGTAACATGCCCAGCACACCCGGATAAGCTGCACAAGCTAAAGAAAAGATAGTCTTTTGACATGAAGGTGGAAAGACAAGGGAGCATGCCAGGTTTCTAGCTGCAACCAAGATGCTTCATTTGGAGCAAAATCATCACCCTGGGGGGTGACAAGATCAAGCTCTGTGCTCCTCACCAGACTGGCAAGTTAGCAGTCAGCACCAGCCCAGCAGTCCTTGATTTTCTCCCTCTGGAAATGGTCAGGTCTTCAAGGAAACCCACTCAGTTTTAACAGCAACGAGATCCATTCAAACTATGATGTTTGCTGTTTTCCTTTTTTCCCCATGATAAACAGCTATTATCACTTAAAAGAATGTCAAATTAAAACAGTTTCCAAAAGGGACAAGAAATCCTGTTGAAAGGAGACAGTCAATCTTTTATTTTTAAAATGTTTTAACTTTACTCCCTTCCTTTTCCTATTAGCTTTTGTATTCCCAGGTCTGGAAGGAGAGGCAAATGATTATTCTCAAGATGACTGAAATAATATTGTTTCAACAGGTAGCCCACCAGGTAGGATCTCCACTGGGAGACAGATATCAGGGAAATAATAGCCATCTACCTGCCCAGAGAGCTGCAAAGGCTGCTAAGTGCATTTCAAGATTTGCAGGCATCTTCATTCTCTATTTGCTGGATTTGAAGGCTGCTGTGCTCCCCACTGACGAGCAAATCTGCTGGCAAAGCCCAGGCTTCCAGGTCTCCTGCTTTTTGGACTCTGGCCCTTTTGGAAAGCTGCCAGCTCCCCAAGTGCCTTGCGATATCCTTGGAAATTAATGGTTGATTCCAATATCAGCTGCCTCAGTGCTGCCATGCAGATGTCCAAAGAGTTTCCCAGGTTATTGGCTCACCCAAAGATGCAGGTATCTGGATCCCAGATTTACCAGCAAGTTAACCTCCTCAGTCCCCAAGCAGCTGAGGAACTGGCAAGCCTGAAAGCACCCAAACCTCCCAGAATGCCACAATCTTTACAATATAAAATGCCATGGAGTTTCAGTCTTAAAGAAAAACACAAATTTCAGCTAATCTTGAAAAGAGGTTTTTTTCAGCAAGTTCTATATTTGGTTCATAATTAACCTCTTCTTCATTTCTAAAAAAGGTGACAGAGGTAGTAAACACACATCCATTCAAAATAGTTTAAAATTCAAATTACAAGTCAATATTTTTAAGATAAAAGGTGACTGGATCTGAACTATGAGATCTCTAGGCAGTGATGTGATTACCATATAAAACTTTATACTTCAAAAAGAAAAAAGAAGCTCAATTTCCCAAAAACCCAAGCTGAACACCCATTCAGCTCTCCTTCCTTCTCCATTCAGCTACTTCTAAAAATGAAATATTCACTCCAGCTTTACATTTCCACCCACCACAATTAATGACTATGGCCATGGGTTCATGATAAAGCTTCTTGCCAGTCACCCACCAGTATAACTCTGTTTGGCTCAGGTACCAGTCAGGACACAACTGTTCGCTTGAATTATAAAGTGCATACCAATACGGAGTCTGAGCTAGCTTCATACAAGCAGAGGTGAGTCATACAGATAGGCACAAAGCCTGCTAGTACAAAATCACAAGGAAAATAATTTTAAACACCAAAACCAAAAGTGTGATCTTAAGAGATCAGTGGTTTTCATCCAGCACTAGAAGCCTGAATTCATCAGAGCGCGTAACATCAAAGCTCAGCCTATAAAATACTGTCCAAGTGTTTACTACTTGTTTTAGCAGGTAGAAGATTCAGCTATTTCTCTGCCTTCTGGAGATCACAAATTATTTTTTTTAATGCATTCTGACAAAAAGTTCTTGCCACTGCCCTCAGTCATCTAATCTTTTTTTGTACATGAGGACTATTATTTACATTTAGGATTAGGACAGTCAAAGGGTTCAACCATACAATTCAAGGGGACCAATTCACTCGTATTTAAGAGATTTCAAAACAACTGATGATGTTGCTTACCAAATAAAATCAGTCTTTAAATCCAATACTTACCAGACCTGCTGAATGAGGCTGTGAATGCATGGACCTCATGGATGACATACTGGTCTGGTGCATGTATCCATATCCTTGGGACTGGCTTTGCTGATATGCCCCAGGGAGAACAGGGGCTGCATGTTAAAGAAATACGGACACATTAATGTAATTTTTTTAAAAGTCCTTATCTAGCATTTTGCAGAAACCGTACATTATTTGCATTGTAAATAACAATTCCTCATTATGAAACAGTTCTGAATTATTTCTATATTCAACTTAAGGCTTTCCATAGCTTGAATCACACATAAATGTAGCCAAAGCTATAGCAATATATCCACAAACACTATCAAGGTTAGATAGAAGGAAAAGCTTAACAAAGAAGTTTGACCATAAAATGGCATACAAAAGCTTGAGACAGCACTTACCCAATTTTGATACTGCCATAGATGACACATTAAATATCATGTTCCATAAACTGCCATTTTATAAGGATTGATGAAAAAATCTATATACTAATACAGTTTTGAAATGTTTCAGTAGAAAATCTCCACAATTAATTTCTAACTCATTGCAAACTAACTCCTATTTATTGCTCTATGAACAAAGGACTGTGATTCATTGGAAGAGACAGAAATGTAAAAAAAAGTGAGCCCACAGTTGGATTTCTTAGTTTATCCTGATTCCATCAACATTTTTAGCCAAACACAGAGAGATCAATGGTTAATGAAATCTTTCCAAGTCCACCTCTTTCTGTATCTTCTTCTTACCTCACAATTGTTCCATTTCTTTCACATATAATTCATTCACATCACTTTAACAATTACATGTTTAACAATTCCATAGGCTAATCATTAATAGGTCGAATTTTTTTGTACCAAGAGCTGTTAAAAGAATTAATATAACCAACATGGACTCCTTATCTCTATTGTTCACTAGGAACACACTGGTAAACCTCTCTTATCTGTTCAAACATCCGACTTTGGCAACATACTGAACCAGAACGTGTTAAAAACATATTTGATCAAAAATCTGTGAGAAATAAGCAGAGCATAAGAGACTATTCAGTATTTTCCCAGCAAGCCCAAGAAGCATTTTTAAAGCAATATTCGGAGACTGAAGTGCTTTTCAAAATCTAATGAGTAAAAGTTTAGTTATCGCATATCTATGTATGTTTTACAAGACTCTCATGGACTCAGAGAATAAATATTCTGGCTTGTACGGAGGTTATTAGTACACCTCCCCCTGTTACTTATCAGAATTTTACTACTTCAAGTGGAAATTCATTTAGCTACATTGAAAAGAAAATGCATTACTGTTGATATTTCTTCAAGTGGTCCATTTTGCTAGTATTCTGTCTAACTTCTCTGCCAAAAGAGAGCTTTGCTTGCAGAAGATGGAGACTGTGCAGCCCATGAGTCAAAAATCCTCAATCACGGAGTCATTCAGCAGTCTGATACGTTCTGAGATACATCTCATATGCTTGCTAGGAAGTGAAGAACCACTTCTGAAGCAGCCATCACATACAGGTTCAAAAAGGAGCAAAGCTAATGCAGGATTTAATGGGGTTCACCATGTATGGCGGGACCCTGGACTTGTAAAATGAAAAAATACAGGAGAAGCAAGAAACAATCATACAAAAAAAAGAAATATATATATAAGTAGTATTCATATTTGCAGTAATAATACTCTGTCCTTCTCTGCTTCTTGAGTGATCAGGATGTGTGACAAAGGATTACAGAGAACATGTTTGCTGAACTATTTCAGAAAGAAAGGTCAACCTTGTGCTTTCAGCAATGTGTTTTACCTGTCCTGCTTCCCCAATAATAACAACATAATTGATTTCAACAAAGTTTTTTCTTGAAAAATCCACTTAGTTTTAGTTAGCATGTTCAAACTCACAAAGTATGTAATTACAATTTGAGGTGTTATTTTTTGCTGTACTACACTGGTAAAGATAAGTAACACTGTATATTATAACTAGGGCTTTTCTGATTTAGAAAACATGTTTCAAACTATTGTAATGAATAGATTGCTTTGCTAAGTGAGTGAAATTAAAGCAATACACAGTCAGATGCACTACTGGAACATGATGAATAATGGATGTTTTACAAGTGCCAAGTTCATTCTAATGACATATGAGTACAAAGACATTTTTAAAGCAGTTTAATCATCAGAGAATTGCTGCTCGTTAACATGTTCACAGGATTATCATGCATCAAGTGAATAGCCCTAAGTAGTTCATCAAATAATTTATGTTTCAGTGTTGTTACAAGCTATTTCTACATGACCAGATGCACCCCTCCATGAGAAAATAGAGAAAACATAATTTAATCAAAGGTTCTGCGATCAAGCCGGAATGAATATATTTTGCCTAATTCACCACCAGCATGAACACAGGTCAGTTCAGAGAAGTCAACAGAGTCTCATCTCCTAATACCAGTAGTAAATTGGTTATGTGGGTTGAAAACTGAGCACAGCTTGAACTTTTTCACTTCATAGAAAGTAGTATCTTAAGCCAACACAGGCTGCTGATCAGTCAGCACCCTGCCTGCACTGCAGTGACAAAGGGCTCTTAGCTTTCCCCTGGTCCCTGGCAGGGGCAGACACCCTGGGAGTCCCTTTCTTCTTCCTCAGAGAAGTGAAGAGCTGGTAGAAACTTTTTATTCTTGATTCCTTCTCCCCAAACCAGATCCTTCTCAATTCCTACCAATCATCCCTTGTTAGTGTAAGGTAGCAAGACTGCTGATGGTCAGCCTCCAAATCGACAGGTTTATTCTGGGGAGGATAACTCATACCTCCCACCCTGCAACAACTGCCAGCAGCAGGTCTGAGATGTGCTTTCCTCTTTTGCAATCAGCTTCTCAAATAGTTAGAGAATTCTGTCAAACTGTCTCAGACAATCTGTTTGCTAATTTACCTGCAACGATGGAAACCATAAGCCCAGGGAAATAAAACATTTCTTCCAAGGAAGAAGAACTATTGGGAAGCGTTAAAAGTGGAACTCTTAGAAAAAGATTGTATGCAAACAAAATGAAGGAATTTCTAGGATTAGTTTTGCTATTTATCTTCCAGTCCTTTATTTAGGTACCATATATATATGAGCATATCTGTCAGCACATATCAGTGCTTGAATAATTCTACCCTTTTTTTTCCATTAAAACTATACTGTAGTAGAGCTGCAAAAAACAAATAGTTTTTAATAATTTTTTAAAAAAATATCGAAGACACCTCCAGATGGTTGTCTATTTGGAAAATAATTTGGGAATCACA
Source organism: Syrrhaptes paradoxus (assembly GCA_013400615.1). Classification (NCBI taxonomy): domain Eukaryota; kingdom Metazoa; phylum Chordata; class Aves; order Pterocliformes; family Pteroclidae; genus Syrrhaptes; species Syrrhaptes paradoxus. The sequence goes on from VZTO01027107.1 coordinate 91,483, forward strand.
CAAATAAACAGATTAGTGAAGGGACAGCAGATCTGAGTTTTGTTTCCAGTGACACACAGATAATTCAAGGTGAGATTAAATAATACAGAGAAAGAGTTTGACTTTTCTTCATGCTCATCGCCCATAGATAACTACAGTCTTCTGGCTCAGACCAAAGTATAAAGTTCTACAATATCATTGACTGCAGCAGCAGCAAAAGCAATGGTTTTAGTTAACCTAAGGGAACAATAAAACACAGTGGTGGAACATGAATATTCATTTAGTTGAAGCCAGATTTATTGGTGAGGGGACTGAGGGCTGACCATTGCTCCCAGAAGTACAGGTGGATGCTTTTCTTGTTGCATTAACTTTACCAGATACATTCTGATGTATTAACACTTACTTTTTTTCCTTGTCCCACTTAACAAGAAATCCAGATATTAATTTTAAATTACCTACTTGAAGAAATGTATCATATTTCTTTTACTGTATCTTTAGAGGCTTCCCCAGAGAAAAGACAGTGAGAAATGAATGAACATGATAAAAAAGAGAGTGAATCTCCAAGAAAAAGAACAAGCTGAAAGAATGATAGCGGGTATCAACTTGCTGCAGCAGACTATGGGATCTGCAGTGTGTGTACCGATCCAGACATGCTTTGAGAAGGACTGGGAAAGAAAAACAACTGTGAAAACAGGAAAGGAGTAATTAAGGGAGCATTGTATAACTACAAGGTAAAAAGTTTATGCTGAAAAGCAAAATCATTTAAAGGGCAGGTTCCAAGATATATTTTATCAAAACCATTTTTAAACTCTCTTTCATTATTTAGTACATCAGAACCTCAATAATCTCTGGTAAAACAATGTATCCCTGCTGCTAACTACTGCACTTTTGCCATTTACTGCAAAAGTGCCATTTACTGGACCAGATGTAAAACAACAATCACTTAATTTACTCTTACAGACATCATCCAGTTTTAAGCATCTATTTCACTTCATATTTTGATGCTATCTCAACCCACAGTTCTAGTACTAAGAGAAGAGGGGCCCAAGAAAGCTGGTTAATATTCAAGGATCACCTTCGCCAAGCTGAGGAGTGATGCATCCCAACAAAGAGGAAATCAGGCAGAAAGACCAGGAGGCCGCATGGATGAACAAGGAACTCCTGGACAAACACCAACACAAAACGGAAGCCTACACAGGGTGGAAGCAAGGACAGGTAGCCTGGGAGGAATACAGAGAAATTGTGTGAGCAGCCAGAGATCAGGTTAGGAAAGCTAAAGCCTTGATAGGATTGAATATGGTCAAGGACATCAAGGGCAACAAGAAAAGCTTCTATAGATACACTGGTGACAAAAGAAAGACTAGAGTAAATGTGCGACCTCTCCAGAAGGAAACAGGAGACCTGGTTACCCAGGATATGGAGAAGGCTGAGGTTCTCAACAACTGTTTTGCCTCAGTCTTCACGGGCAAGCGCTCAAGCCACACCACCCAAGTTGTAGAAGGTAAAGGCAGGGACAAGGGGAATGAAGAACCACCCACTGTAGAAGATCAGGTTTGAGACCATCTGAGGAACCTGAGGGTTCACAAGTCCATGGGACCCGATGAGGTGCATCTGCAGGTCCTGAGAGAACTGGTGGATCAAGTTGCTAAGCCACTATCCATCATATTTCACAAGTCGTGGAAGTCCAGTGAAGTTGACACTGACTGGAAAAAGGGAAACATGACCCCCATTTTTAAAAAGGGAAAAAAGGAAGACCTGGAGAACTACAGGCTGGTCAATCTGACCTTTATGCCCAATAAAATCCTGGAGCAGATCCTCCTGGAAACTATCCTAAGGCACATGGAAAATAAGGAGGTGACTGGTGCCAACCAGCATGGCTTCACTAAGGGCAAACTGTACCTGACAAACTTGGTGGCCTTCTACGACGGGGTTACAGCATTGGTGGATAAGGGAAAAGCAACTGACATCATCTGCCTGGACTTGTGCAAAGCATTTTACACTGGCCCACGCAACATCCTTATCTCTAAATTGGAGAGACATGGATTTGAAGGATGGACCACTTGTTAGATAAGGAATTGACCAGATGGTCACACTCTGAAAAGTCCTTGACTGTCCTGGCAACAACTATAAACATCAGTATGTGATCAGCCTTCTCAGCACAAATCCAAAACATAGCCTCACACTAGCTACTACGAAAAAAGTTAACTCTGTTCCAGCTGAAACCAGGACATTTGTTTTTTTCTTTTCTATCACTTTCCGCAGATGTTGGCTGATGCTCCCCATCATTAAAATATTTGAATTGGTTTGGGTTAAAATTTGTATTACCAATTACATAATTGAACAAAGTGGTATACTATCATCACTTACAAAGACTGGTATGTTCAAATACTATCAACAGCTTTCACCTTTTTCCTGATTCTAATTGAATTCAGTGTTTCTAATAAGAAAATTACATCCACAATAATGCACCTGACATCCCTCAGGCTCTGATTCAGCTACCCTTATGTGCTCAAGTAGTACTTCTTCTCCAAAAGTTGTCCCATCAAAATTTGCAGCAAGACTTTTGATGAAAAGGTACTAATAAACCTGAGTAAGGACAGGAAAAACAAATGCCAAACAGATCTGTGGGCAGGGGAGGNGGGGAGGAAAGAAAAAAAAAAAAAAGCGGACTACATGAAAAAAATATTTATTTATATATTTATTTAAAGTTATATTGTAAATGTATTTTTTGTATAATATTTAAAAATACTATAGGTAATTAACAGAGACACAGTTTCAAAGAGCTTTGTCAAAGAAAGAAAACAAAGCGAATACCAAAGCGACAACGAAGTACAAGAGAATACAAATACAAAAAAAGGTCATGATAGAAAAAGTAAGGTTGGCAGAGACATCTAGAAATTATAGTCTGTTCCCCTTTCAAAATCAGGGCAAAATTTGGCATTAGGTTAGGTAGTTTAGGGCCTTTTCTCATTAATTTTGAGTTTGGGATGGCGATTTCACTGCACCACGCTGGGCAAACACACACTCTCTAATTCCTCCTGTTTATTTCCCATGCTGTGTATATTCTTGTATAAGCTCCTGAGACGAGCTCAGCCCAGCGTTGTGTTAACCATACAAGTATCCTGAGAAACAGTTCTAGGGAGAGATTTGAAGAAGGCTAATGCATTAAATCTGCAGAAGTCTACACCCTGCCCAAGCATGAACAGCAGGATAAATGGAACACAACTGCGATCAACCAAGAATTTAATGAAAGTTTTAAAGAAGGCCCATATCACAGGCTAATCAGAAACAAGAATCTTGTTACTTTGGCAGCAAGTAAGGCAGGATAGGGTATGACAAGGATAGGCTGTAAAAGGCATGAAAAGAGAAGTAGCTTGACAGCAATGACAGATGAGCTTTTAGCAGGCTATTAAAGATTATGTGCTAACCATCATTGTCTGCTAAAGTTAAGAGTATCAGAAGAACTCAGCAACAGTCATGACGTGATATGTCTCAAAGAGGCTATAAGTAGTCCATCCCTGATACCCACTGCACATCTGAGGCTGATGCTCCATGAGTTGGCTGAGGCAATCTAACACTCCTACCACCCACAGAATCACAGAATGTTAGGGATTGGAAGGAACCTCGAAAGATCATCTAGTCCAATCCCCCTGCCGAAGCAGGAACACCTAGATCAGATCGCACAGGAACGCATCCAGGCGGATTTTGAATGTCTCCAGAGAAGGAGACTCCACAACCTCTCTGGGCAGCCTGTCCCAGTGCTCTGTCACCCTCACTGTAAAGAAGTTTTTTCTCATGTTCAAGTGGAACCTCCTGTGTTNGTCCCTCTTGAACTGAGGGGCCCAGAACTGGACACAATATTCCAGATGAGGTCTCACCAGGGCAGAGTAGAGGGGGAGGAGAACCTCTCTGAACCTACTGACCACACCCCTCCTGATACACCCCAGGATGCCATTGGCCTTCTTGGCCACAAGGGCACAGTGCTGGCTCGTGGTCATCCTGCTGTCCACTTCTCTTCCTCTCAGCAGGGCCATTTTTCTGCTGGCTTGGCGAGCTAAGTCAGCTCACCAAGGGATCAATCAGACCAGTGACAGATGCAGAGCAAGGAAGGAGGCAGGAACAGATACCCAAGGCCACAGGCAGCAGAAGGCAGCAAACTGCTGGATCAGCTTGCTGTCCCAAGGTATGCCTCTCCGAGCACCTCACTTCTGTGAAAGCTCCCTCTGAGTTCAAACCACAAAAGAGCTGAGTTTCTCAAAGATGCTTCCCTCCAGATGTCCCAACATCCAAACAATGCACCGTATGTAATGCAGAATGCTCCTGTGTCCTAGCCTGTGGTATGCACTGTTCAACTACTTCTATCCTAGGTCTACACAGTATTTGCAAAAAGTCATCGTGGAAGTTTAGAGAAGATTAAGCAAAATGCAGGCAACAAGAGCTGTTTACTTGACAATAAAAACAGATACCAGACAATTTAAAGTCTTTAGGTAGTGTGCAAAGACAGCCCAGAGACAGAGAGAATGAAGAGGCTGAGATGAGGCACACAACTCTGCAGCATTCACATGGTACAGAGCAAGAGGATAGTCTCTAAAGGACATGATAAAAAAACAGTTGCAGTAATATACAGAACCACCAGAAAAGTTAGAGATGTTAGATGCAGATAACATTAGAAAAACCTCAGAAATAATTTTCCAGTGCAGAACTGATTGCCATGAATGCTCCTATCCCAAATTGGGATTAAAAGGAAAAAAAATCTCAAAGGTTCACGCAAAAATAAATTTTAAAAATCAGATAAAGAAACAATTTTATGCCAATAATTTCAAAATATCTAGGTTTAATTTCCATGCTTTTTGATATTTCTTATAATTTATGTGACTCTTCAAAATTAAACATATTTCAGCATAAAGCTGGATTATTTGTTTCAAAAATGTCAAGCTATAACCTTACCAATCTCACAGCTGAATAAAATGTGGTTTTTTGGCATTGAGACATTAATCACAAGTGATCCATTCCTATAATGAAGTTTGGCATTAAATTGCTATCTTCTGATGAACAATAATGAAAAATTCCCAGCCATCTCTAAAGTTAAATTGCGCAGCATTAACTTTTCAATTAAGCTAGAAAATGGAAGCACATACTCCAAACTGATTGTAACTCTTATCTATTATATAGTTTTATTATTTTCAAGTCAAAAAGAGTAGCGCAGCACAGTCAGATTTACTGGGAATAGGTCAGACTGCATAAGCATACAAAAAGTACTAACCTGAAGATTGCAGATGGTGAGACCTGATACAGAACAGTGCTGTTTTTAGAACAGTAGAGAACAACACAGTAAGACATCTTGGCATATTTTCTTGCAACAGTAACTTTCCTTTAATTTCTTTTCTTTCTTTTTTATTTTTCTTTTTCTCTTTTTCTTGCCCTTTACTCATCAGTTAGGCTGCTTTCAGTCTGAGCTACCAGGCTTGTTGCTCTCAGTGGTGCTGTCAGAAGCAGCAGCTTGCACACTATCCATTACAGGAGTCAGTATTAGTTAGTAAATTGGAATATCAAACCCAGATATAATTAGGTTGCTGAAATAACAACCTGAAAGTATGGCCTAATTCACACGGGGTGCTAATAAATATCTGCCATCCTCACTGACCTCATTAGAATTGAAGTCTTGAACTACTTGGAGTTAGTGGCAAATTCAGAACATTACAAGCTTAGGAAGTTTCCATGACCTAAATTATGAAGATATAAGAAATAAACCATGCAATCTGCAAATCCTTGAAAAAATGGA
>VZTO01027108.1:1612-14200 GCA_013400615.1 Syrrhaptes paradoxus
CTGGGGTGCACTTCTATGTTAAGCACCTTTGCTACTAGAAAGAATTTTTGCTTTCCTGTATCCTCGCTACTTAAACCTTGCCCTGAGTGAAATATGCCTGGCTGGGAGGTTTATGTACTCTAGTTCAAATCAGTGAAGTGATCCCTGTTAAAAACACCCTCCATTTTTTTTTGCCAAAACAATAATAATAAAAAAATCACAACACACAAACCAACCAGCCAACCTCATGCCTATTCATTAATCTGGTTTAAAGTACAATCTCGCAGGAAACTGTACTTGAACAGTTAAAGAGCCACTAATTTCCAGTATAACTGTAGGGTGGTATGAATAACTACATGCAGGTACAAAAGTGCACTGGCTTCACCGATACAAAATTTATACCATGTACCAGACACGTATGCTGAAAGTTTCTACTTCCTGAAAGAACATCCAAGTGCTCCAAGACCGAAGAAAAAAATCCACAGTTCCAGAAATGAAAAAGACAACAGCTTATGATTATTACGATTTCATGTTAGTAATTTACCCTGTGCCACACGATTTTCATAATCTTCTCACTCTGTAAAAGATGTATACACTGAATGTGTTCACCTGCAAGGCCTCAACTCAAGCTTTCTACTCTAGAGTTTCTCATTCAAACCCAACTGCAGTCTGCTTGGCCAATACCAGTCCTGATGAAGTTGTTGAATTCACAAGTATTTGAAGCTTGTATGGATTAGATATTGACGTTATCTGCTGGAATGACAGTTTTAATCTTTTGGGGCAGACACAGCAGAAAATAATATTCATGTTAGATATAATGTCTAACATACAACTGGTGCATATGATCTTGAAACCACATGAAATGTATCACTTGGGAAAACAAATTAACAATGAGTTCAGCTGTTACAGTTTGGCTATTAAGACTTTTTCAGTAACATTAAGTAACAAAAAGTCAGCAACTGACCAGCAACTGAAAGGCAAATGGTTTACAGAGGAGCAAATAATAAATATTACCAGTGATAAATGTGAGACAGAATCAGTACGGTCAGTCTCTTCTTCTCCCTTTCCTATTGCTGACCTGTTACCTTTTATGCTCCCAGACTCACTTCATACATTGTTTTAGCTCTATCAGAACTAATTTTTATTTGGAAGTAGAAGTCAAGAATCAGAATGAAGATAAGCACTTGGGTTTTTCTGCTTACACCTCAGGAGGCTGAAAGGACAAAATTCAGGAGGCAATAGGTAGCATTTGTTAATGGAAAAGAACTAAATTAAAAAAAAAAAATTAACTCTTACAAAGACACCCAAAAAATCAACAATATGTTCACCCTGACCCTAGTGTAAAAATCTTCGGAAAAGCTCTCTATGCGTATAGTTTCTACTTAGTACTTTCAAAATTACCACCCAAAATGACCACCCACCCATTTCATTTGCATATTTTCAACTCAAAATGCTATTCTCAAATACTGTAACCTTTAAGGACATCTCAAATCACAAATGCAAAGTGAAAAGCAACATGAGCTTTTGCTTCCTATACAGGACACTAGTATATCTGATTCTGCACATTCAAATCCATATGGAATCTTACCATTGATCTTTCAGAATATCCAAACAAATGGCCCCAGTGACTGAGCTAATATTAGGATGCCATATTTTGGTGATAAATCGCACCTAGAAACAAGACAATTTTTAAAAACAAAAACAGTTATTAAATGCAGTATATTAAGCAAACATTTTAAATGCACCATTTCTAACAACATTATAAAGAAATACTAATTTAAGAAATATCAAGCTAAAAACCAGAACTAAGACATGTGACACCACTCATTGCAGGAGGCTTCAAGTCTGCAAGGCCATATGTTAGACAGAACCTTCTTTTACTGAAAACCAGACTACTGCCGATTTAAGGGCACCAAACTCATCCCTAACTACTTTACCATACACACTCACATGAGCATATCCCTGCATCACACAAGGCCATTTAGAAATATCCTCCACGAGTAGTGTTTTGGCTTAAGTAGATAGTCAAACACAGAAAACCTCCTACATTGTAAATTTTAGAAATTCCACTTTCAATAAAGTGAAACAAGCCCATGAATTCTTAACATAGGCATTGGATCTCACTGTTCAGCTAAACTGCTGGTAGCTACAAAAGTAGTACAAAAATTTCCTTGGTGGATGCTACTACTCCTACAGCCATCCGGTTTCATTACCCATATGCAGAAAGCTCTTCAACAAACCAAAATCCAACCAGATTAGTTATTCTTCTTTGTCGTTGAAAGGATCTAGCCCCAGCATTCATTGATTATGTCCACATTTTTACACTAAAATAAAGTCTATTCATGCTCACAAAGTATGAATAAAATCAGTTGGGTTTTGCTTTTTTAAAAAAAGACACAGAGAAAGTTAAAAACAGCATTTTCTTTTAAATGCCTCAAAACCCAGAGCTGTCCTCTGAAAGGAATATATACCTGCCATTAGAAGTTTCTCCTTCATTTTCTTCAAACCCATTATTTCAGGTTGCACTTTAACTGCCTTCTAGTGACTTTGACCTGTCTCTCATCTCTACCTCCTCATCCCAAACTCCCAACAAATGTTTTACATATGGCACAGATCTTTCAACTTTTGCCCCTGATCTGCAAGCAAATCAGTGCAGAGAACACATTATTTGTCAGGTGCCACAGCCAAAGACTGTACATACAGGGCTGTAATAAAATCAGCGTAATCATGATGTATAAATAGGCAAAACCGTAACAGTTCTGCTTTCCAGGACAGAATAGAAGAGATCATGCCAGCTAGGCCACTTATTAACAAGCTCAACTCTCTAAATCACTTTGAAAATGTAAAAAGCCACATAAATATTAGGTAATTTCTCACAGCGAATGACGGCTAACAATGGCTGTCAAAGCACATACTGAACAAGATAAAGAAATCTTCCAGATGAAAGGCAGGGCTTAGACACAAGCCAAAAGGCCTCCAATTCAAGACTACAGAATCCAGAGTAAGGAGTACTATGCTACGGTGCATTGGGCTTCTAACAGCTGCCTATAAGCTTCAGAAACAGAAGCTACCAGGCCTTAAAGCAGCAATTAAACCATGGTCCATAGACCCATCTTTCAGTGTCCATGACCCATTTCAGCTCTCCTTATTTTAGCTCCTGACAGAACACAGGCAGACAAAAGAACTGAGGCCAACAGACCTTTCATTAAGACTTTCTAGGTCTTTCGCTCCAGCCTCAAGGAAGTCATATAAAGGCCAAGAGCCAAGGAGCGACAAGCTACTGGCATCTCTCCCTTCCTCCTCTTCCCAAGATCCTTCCCAGTACTACACACCAGGGTGAAAATAATCAGGATCTAGGACACATTCTTAGTTTGAAGACATCTTTCAGATAAACAGAAAACCAATCAAGAACCTGAGTCAGACAACTAAGGAGTCTGCTGATTCATCAGAAGACACTGGAGAAGGGACTAAATCAGGGCACAGGAATATACAGTTGCAGCTGCACATGGCTGGGGAGAACACTATTCAGACTGATCCATCTAGGGGGAAAGTGGAATCACAAATTCAAAGTGCTAGAAATATACAGTAAGGTTGAAAGGGCAATAAATTGCAAAAAATGTATGAGTGACTCCACCACAGCCATTTCTCTTATCTCTCATGCATGTGCCACGTTTTATGCAGTCCTTCAACAGAGCTGTATTAAGACTATTACATTTCTCTATTGGTTCTTCAAGTCACACAACTATACAACTCACTACTTTATTATTACTAGAAACTTGGTAGGTTAGACCCAAGACTCTACTAAACATAACTTATGGAGCCCAAGAAATTAAAATAATCAATAACTATCTATTACAGCATTTCTTCAATGATATTGAGGGGGAGGGAAGATAGTTTTACTTGATGCAGAGTATGGCTATCTGAAAACTGTATTTATCTTGCCAAAAATAAACTACATGAGGGTCAATAATGAGGCACAAGCTCCTCCCCAGAATTTGCCAGTTTGTAATTTAAGGAATCAGAGTGTACTTCTGACTGGATACAGCTATGCATCCTGCATTATTTTATACCTAAAGATGACAGCTCCAATGCCTGTCTAGAGGAGAATAAAAAAAATAGAAGATGTGTACTACAAAGAGACTACACATGCAAGCAAATAAATAAGAAAACTCAAACCCAACTTGTTAGCCAAATTATTTTATCCAAAAAAGTGTTTACAGTACCTTAGGAGGATTAAATGGATATGTTTCTGGAATTTTTATCTCTAGTTGATACCTTCCACCTGCAAAAGACATGAACAAGTTAGAAATTAAAACAAAAGAACATTCCTCAAGCTTAGTCTTGTGTGACAATAAAGCTTACATTTCTAAATGGACAGTTTTTCAAGCAATTGAAAATTACTCATAAGTATTAGCTAGAAGATACTTATAAATTTAATATATTTTATAAATTCATGCATATAATGTCCATCCAGTAAAGTCATATTTGCTTATGCAAATCAGACTAAGTATTTCTTAGGTATATTTAATATGTACATTCTGCTATAGTTTCTCATTTTCAACATTGTGGCTTCCATGCTCTATTTTAGTAAAATATTGCAGAATATGAAGCAAGCATCCCCAAACAGATGAAACAATAGGCCACAGGAACATTCAGGCTGAACATAGGCTACTACATTATTTTTACTCTTTCTTGATACTGCATGTCAATACATTTTCTTTAATTTACACAACTGAAATTAACTGTATGTAATTCTGAATGTTCGACTAAGTCATTTAAGAAAACCTCCCACACTTGGGGGGAGCAGGGGGAAAAGGAGGCTCCAATGTTACTTCCACTATGTTCTACATTACTGCCTGAAGTAGCTACTTCTATTCCAGTTGTGCAAACACTTTGACACACTAATACTACTAATATAGTTTGTGGGATTACAGCATTCAATAAAGGATAGTATACGCTTGGCAGACAGAACTACCTGAGAATTTTACACTACTCTTTTCCAAAAATTTCTCATTTTCTCTACCTGTTACAGTATCACTACCTATGTCTATTTCAATTATAGCTTTGTTAACATTCAAGTTTACTATCAATACTTAAGTCTTCTGGAGCAATGTTAAACTATCCCTGCCTGCTCACTGAAGATAATTTGCCAGGCAGCAGTTTAACGACAAAAAGAACAGAGTATAACAAAACATATACAACAATTTAGGCAGTTAGTTTTTATAGAAATTGAAAGCATTTCTCCTCACTTGCAATATTTTTCCTCATCCTACTGCTCTTCTTTCAGAAATACACCTTTTCCTCTCCCTCAGTATACTTTGTTACAACTTATAAATTTACTAGAATTAAAAGTTGAAGATTCTGCAACCTATTTCCTTTGGGATTTCAAGAGTGAGTTACTCTGTTGCAAATCACTCTATACAAAACTAGCTCTCAAGTAGTGACAACATAGGCAGCAAGATTCACATGCAAGGAAAAAAATCTCAAAGGAATACTCTGAACAGTTCTAGTCTACAGCACTTTTATCAGTGCCAAAATGCACATTAGCAGCTACTAACACCTCTCACTTTTAAAATGTAATTCAGTCTAATACACTACACTTGAAACTGGTTAATATCAGTTTGGTATTTTACACTACTTCTTACAGCTGTTTTTCTTCACTTAAACCTCACTCTCACTTAACTCTCACTCCTTACTGCAGTAACTTGAGAAGATTTAACAGAATATACAATGGAAGAAAGGCCAATAAATCCAAAATTATAATAGTCAATGTCTAATTTGATGGCTCCTCTGCTTACAGGACAGCATAGGTGAAATATTTTTGAAGACACATACATTAACAACAGACCTTAAGTTTGCTTTTCCTTTTGTCTGAATTGAAGCAGAGTTCAGCAGCAATTTTTCCTAAGAAACAGAACAATTACTCTGTTCCTGGATTGCAAAAATTCATCTGTCTGATTTCACTGACACACCATTTTGTAAGATAATATGAAGCCTATCCTTAGGTATTACCATCTCTTCTGCTCACCACTAAAACTTACTTTTAACAGACAATTACAGCCTTTTGCATAACAGGCTATTCAGACACCCATTTTTTTCCACCTCGAATGCACAAGTCCAAGCAATTTTAAAACTCCAGGGACTAACAAGTCACTAATACTATTTATACAGTACTATTGTCAGGCACTGAAGTTCACAGTTAAAAACACAGGCTTGAAGACTTAAACTGAACAAATCTGGATATTAATTCCCTTAATACCCCATTTAAAATGCAAGTGACATACTAACTTCTGCATGCCAGTATTTCTGTGGAATTTTTTTTAAAGGAGTATGCATATGGCTTTTTTGTAGCTATTTAATACTTGAGATCTACTTAAACAGTAACGGGCAGAATATTCTTTCTGTAATCCTACTGGAGCGTATGTATGTCTCACAATAGAGTTACACCAAGATTTAACTACTTTCCTTAAAGAAATACCCTATTACAGATTTTGCAGTTACTGTGGCTCACGTGCAAACTTGGCTTGAAACTAAGAACCATGGTTACACAGTGTTTAAAAAATAACCATCTGTTGAGAAGCCCTTGAATCAAGCAAAACCCAGCTACCATTAATCTAGACTTTCAAAGGTCCTCTCTCCAAACATACATGTTTTAATGTGGATGCAAACACACAAACTGAAGTTGTGTCTTGCAGTATTCTGATAATTGATCAATACGAGTTGACACTACTGACAGAAAAATAAAAACTGCAAAATTTGTCAACAATAGATAGCATACCTCCTCTCAGTCATACTTAAAGCAATGTCCAAATATCATCTTTAAAATAATTTTGCAGCAGCAGTTTGTTTTCAGATACCCCACCAACCATGGTCAACAATTAATATTACTGTTCTTTCACTTCACAATGGTCCTAGAATTCCCTCCTGTATCATGAGTTGCCTGACCTGAACTACTGCACTAATTTGCTTTTCTTGCTGTGTCATTCTTCAGACTACAGATGACAGGAGATCGGTCAGTAATTACGCACCATGCACTACTGCATTAGTCATAAAATGTAAACTACACACACTGGCAAGCCCTTCATAATTACATAAGTGAATAAATGCATAAAACTACGTTACAGAAATAGTTTTCCAAAGTAAATTACTCAAGTGTCAGCAAACGCCCGAAATTTGGCTGCCAGTAACTTTTGTTTTGCTCCTTGGAGCATATACCTTCTACAGATTAAAGTGAGCATACAACCACATGACTCTTCCATGAGATCCCTGCCATAATCAGAATACATAACAGTTTTAGCCCCATGAAAGGGATATTTACCATATCATCATTAAATGTACTCGTATGTAAGTATGCATGCATGCATTTCACATCAATAAATTCCACACTAAACACACTGCTGTTTTTCATTAGCAGGATATGCTGAACATGTGAATACACAGTGCTCAGCTTTCAAATTTTGGTCTAGCTGAATTATCCTGCATCACACAGAACCCAGTTCTACAGAAAGGCATTCCAATCTTTTTTTACTCTCTTCTTGAACAGCTATATGGTTTTTAACTTTTATGACACATCTTTCACTTCAAATAACTCTCAGTACATTCTCCAAAAAGGTCCATTTTATAAGCCAAGGTAATGCTGACCTGGAGTGAAAAAACAAAATAAAATGCCAAGCCACGACAAACCAATTTACCCAAGAAGGATTAATCCTGTTTGAATAGAGAAAAAAAACAAAAACAAAAACTAATCACCAAGAACCCCCTAAACAGCACCCTCCTGCCACCATTCAGATGTTTCCTAGTATTCAATTACTTAATTTTGCAACATCTTAACATCTGTTTATAAGACTTGGTTTTACAAGACCAACTATATCTACATAAGAACTAAACAGAATGATCCGCTTCCAAATAGGTCACCAGCACAACTATGTATTTTAGGTCCACAGCATCGTTCTCCTTTTCAATTGAAGAAATTATCTTCTTTCCAGACATTATCTTCTGTCAACTAAACCCTAGTGGCTGATGAGATGAGGATAGAGACATGCAGGGAGGGAGGGAAGCACCGTTATTTGCTACACAGCAGAGGAACTCCGGGACTCAAGTTCTGGAGGGGAGCATCCTTACCATTACAGATGCTTCTGCTTTTCTACTCTCTCCTTCCAAGCTGTGTGGTGCAGTCAACAGACGGGAGGGAAGGGATGCCATCTAGAGGGACCTTGACAGGCTGGAGAAGTGGACCCATGCCAACCTCATGAAGTTTGACAAGGTCAAGTGTAAGGTCCTGCACGTGGGTTAGTGCAACCCCAAACACAAATACAGGCTGGGAGGAGAATGGATTGAGAGCAGCCCTGAGGAGGACTTGGGGGTGTTGATTGATGAAATGCTCAACATGAGCCGGCAGTGCGCACTTGCAGCCCAGAAAGCCAACCGTGTCCTGGGCTGCATCAAAAGAAGTGTGAACAGCAGAGCAAGGGAGGTGACTCTCCCCCTCTACTCTGCTCTTGTCAGACCCCATCTGGCATACTGCGTTCAGCTCTGGGGCCCCCAACATAAAGACCTGGACCTGCTGGAGCGGGTCCAGAGGACAGCCGCAAAGATGATCAGAGGGCTGGAGCACCTGAGGACAGGCTGAGAGCTGGGGTTGTTCAGCCTGGAGAGATGGCTCCAGGGCCACCTTATAGCAGCCTTCCAGTACTTAAAAGCAGTCTATACAGGAGAGATGGGGAGGGACTCTTGATGAGGGATTGTAGCAATAGGACAAGGGGTAATGGTTTTAAACTGGAAGATGGTAGATTTAGATTAGATACAAGGAAGAAATTTTTCACTGTGAAGGTGGTGAGACACTGGAACAGGTTGCCCAGAGAAGCTGTGGATGCCCCATCCCTGGAGGTGTTCAAGGCCAGGCTGGATGAGGCTTTGAGCAACCTGGTCTAGGGGAAGGTGTCCCTGCCCATGGGCAGGGGCGTTGGAACTAGATGATCTTTAAGGTCCCCTCCAACCCAAATCATTCTAACATTCTACGATTTCCTTTCTCGTCCCTGCCCAATATTCTTCAATGTCAACCTTTGTTGGGCTGTTTCCTCACCCTTTTTCTGCCCTGCACCCCAGCAAGGCTGGGGAATTAGGGAAAGGGGGGCGGGGCAACACTGGGGAGACTCCCTGCTCTGAAGTCCAGTGTTACTGCACCAGCAGCTCCTAGCCCAGAGAAGGAATCACAAGGGATGCCATCCTTAGAAGATGAAACAAACAGATTTTCATCAGTAGCCACTAATGCTTTTGAGTGCATATACACCTATACCTATGCAACCATTTTCAGATATTTTCCCCACTTGATGAGAAATTATTTTCCAAAATAATGACGAAGAGTACATGTCTGGTCTCTGGATAATAGTCAAGTCCCACTCTTGGCTCCAAGGCACAGAGCAACTGAAAACTTATTTGTTTTAACTTCCAGCAAAACAATTTATTTGCCTGTAACATTCCTTGACACTTTTTTTCTAGTGGAAGTTCAAATTCAAATCAAAGTAGATACCTGGCATGGAAAATTTTAGTAAAATACCATCTAAAAAAAAAAAAAAATTTAAACCAAAAATCCTCATTTATCGTCAAGGAACTTGAATAGGTGTGTCTGTCAGCTCCACATATAATATATGCAAACAGAAAGTTTACAAGTACCAGCACTACTCAGTAATTTGGTATCTCTGACAATTAGCTTCAGAGTTACCTTGCAAGTTATCTTTCCAGACTGAAGAGATGAATAATTACTCATACCAGCTTTAATAAAAAATAAAGTCAACAAGATGTAATTTTTCAAGAGAGCTATAGAAACAAAGTTCTACTATAGAGTCCCCCACTACAGCACTGAGACCCACGGATGCCCAAGATTAATCCCAAATTTAACTTGCAGTGGTATCTCTCCTCGAGATAGAAAAATGCAACATGTTTTTGCATGACTACCACATTAGATTGCAGAAATACATCTACAATTACATTAGGTTCTGAAGTTCAGTTTCTTGATGCTTCAGGGCTAAGGAGTTTAAACAGTCAAGATAGAAAACAACCAACTAAAAGTCAGAATTAGACCAATTACACTGCACAGCTTATACCTATAAATTAACCTTTAATATGGGATAGTCTGTCCTACTGTAGAACAGATCTGTCTTCAGGCAACATAAGTTGAATTTAAATATTTTTCAAGCTTAAAATTTGTATTAAAAACAAAAATCAGACTATTTTAAAACGCATAGCTCTACACTTTTATGCTGTAAATTAATTTTACAAACAAAGCATCTCAAGACACATTATTTGAAGTGTACAATGATTTCATACACAAAAACATTACTTGCCTTCATACGGTGTGTCCGGAGGTCCTGCTATTTCTCCTCTTAATTCTGTAAAATTCTCATCTACAAGATCTACTTTAATTTGATTTTTGCTCGTCTTAAAAATAAACAGAGAAACAAAGAATCATAAGTAAGCATTCGACATACAGATTTTCCCCAAAATATGGTATTCTAAATTTTTAGTAGTTTTAAAAATACATATATATAAATAAAAATTTAAAAATATAGTAACCTAAAGTGAATAGGTATCTTCCAGTTGGAATTTCACTTCATTAAACATAGATTATTTATGAAGTATAAGAGACTTCAATAATTTTATACTGTCACTAAAATAAGCAAAGCAACCCAGCAATGTAATAACTGAAGTTACATTTTTAATTTGATTACATTTTAAAAAGACCATGATCTGTCAAACCACCTATTAATTCTACATATCTTAAACTATAAATTGACTGAGTTACACTTTTTTTCTTGTTTAGAACAATTAATAATAGATACAATTGCCACTTTCGCTGGAATAAGGAGGACTTCCCCAAATGCAGTGCTCACTATTTTTAAACAACACAGTGATCTAAATTGAATACTGTTAAGATCACATTTATCTTTAATATTTAAGCATAAGGTACAATTTATTTATACACCTGAATTTCACTATCACCTCCTCAACATTTTCACACCCCATACCAACTTGCCTACAAAATAAAAACACGGTATTTTGATACTGAAAACAACATATGTTTTCCAGAAACTTATTCTCAGAAGTGTTTAACCAAAGCTACTCATTCCATCAAATTTGCTTTCTAAGTCCAGAGAGCAGCTTTCGTGAAATTCACACACATCTTCTACACAGTAACTTTTTTTGGGGGGGATGCAAAGCAGAATCTCCTTTTAGAAAGACATACCATGAAGTTTTTAGAGGTAAGTAATTACAGGTTTGTCCATTCTGCTGTATACCATGCTTACTGACTGCAATACAGATTTCCTCAATCTTATGTTATTTTTTTCAAGAAGTCATATCATCTTCCCAGATCTTTTAAAATTATTCCAACTAGTTCTACGCCAAAAAGCCCTCTTCTCCTTCAGAGTAAACCTGGTTGCTTAGAGCTATGAGAGAAAAGTCAGATAAAGCTGATGGTTTCTATCAACTAGTTCTTGGATCTACCAATTATGTAAATCATTAAGGACGCAGAATTCACTGAACAACAGCTGGGAGATTACTTCCATTTCCTTCCTGTATATATTCAACAGATTCAGTCCCCTACACCAAAGAGGGTGCTCTTCTGATCGGACATGCTCACAGATATAAAGAAAAATCAAAGTTCAAGGAAAAGTTTCACCATGTAAGAGACCCTAATTAAAAGTTTCACTAAATTAATCCAATGGTGATTTGATATATTTTTACATCTATAGCTATACACATTCATCTTTAAAACTTGGGTAGAAAAATCCTTCAACCCACACAAATGAGCAGCACCAGCCACTGCATAGTTGAGGCCAAGTACTACACTTCAACAAACAAAGATTCAAACACGCTACAAATTAAGAATGTACCATGCACCTCCAAAATCAAAAGCTAGTTAAATGCCAAATGTAATGGTTCTAGTTTACTAATTTATATCTATAAACTAGTATTTTGTTTTAAGCTCAGCATCAGATCCTGCATTGTCTTACATGACCTTAGCTAAGACATCAGGGAAAAAAAATTATTAATACAACTAATGAAATTAAGGTTTTACACATTTTAGATTTATTTTCTTTCCTGATACTGTTCATACAGAGAGCAACCGAAACAGCTTTCTTTCAAAGCTTTGTTTCCATAATACTGAGCTGCAGAAAAACAGGCTGTCCCAGCGAGGCAGCCCTCCTCAACAGCCAGGCACCATAAGAAACTCCCTCTCTGAATGCAAACTCAATCATAGACAACACATTTCTCTCGCAAGCTTTCCAACCCCCCTTTTAACTCTTCTGCTTTCACTTATTCCAACTGGCAGCTCATTCCACAACCTCATAATTATTAAAACGTTTCTAAACTACAATCTAGGTAAAGTTATAATCTATTTACGCCCACCTGTGACAGCATTGTTTCCCAGCTTCAACAAGTCACAGAATCACAGAATGTTAGGGATTGGAAGGGACCTCGAAATATCATCCAGTCCAATCCCCCTGCCAGAGCAGGAACACCCAGAGCAGGAACGCATCCAGGTGGGCTTTGAATGTCTCCAGAGAAGGAGACTCCACCACCTCTCTGGGCAGCCTGTTCCAGTGCTCT
>VZTO01027110.1:0-14129 GCA_013400615.1 Syrrhaptes paradoxus
TCGGTTCAGGGCCTCATTGCTCAAGCCCTAGTATTTCATGCCCTCAAAGTAGACTGATCCCATTTTGACTAGTTAAACTGGCTTTACAGTAAGATTGCACTCATGAGATACAAAATGACTTTGCATTGTCAAATGGTCTGGGATATTATGAGATGGAGGAAGAGTTAAGCTGAAATCCTACATAACAACTGTAGCCCTGTTGTTTTAGGCCGCTTATAGTTGCAGTTCTCAGACCTATTTGATTTCTCTTTATTTGAATTGTTGTAGCTGTTGAATTATCTGAAAAAAGTTATCATTTTTTTCCTTATGCTTAATTCCTTAAGGGTAATACATTGCAGTGTTAAGTAACAGCAGATTTTTTCCAAGCTTTTTAGTACTTTCAGCTGCACAATTTTTTTTCTCAGTGTTACTGCTTCTTATGTAGTTATTAATTCTGTATATTTTGATGAAATACTTGGAAAACAGAACATTAGCAAGGTTTAGCAACCTTCTATAGCTTCAGGCAGTGTTATAATTTTGTAGTTATGACCAGAAACTCTACCTATTTTTCCAGTTCTATCACAGCAACTGTTGAGAAATTACCACTAAAGGTACTAGTGACTCCTTGATGAGAATGACTTGCTGATAATCAGGGACTTTCAGTTAGGCAGTGGAATCTGGTATCTGAATATTTAAATGAAAAAAAGACTAAATTATATCCAAGGAACCCTTTTAGGAACTGGAGTTCAAAACCTGAGGTTCTTACAAATCCAGGGCCATTAGGCTAATGTTGTCTCTGTAGCAGTTGTAGTAGCTTTAAATTCTTGTTTAAGAATTTTTTTATTATACAATTAAAAGAAAAATACACATTGAGAGACTCATGACTGCTATTACTCTAAAACTATATTGATAAAAATGCATGTATGTATTATCTATTTGGTTTGGAGTTTGTATGTGTTGTATAAGCTGTGCTTTAAACTTCGTGTTTTTTTTCTTTTTAACCCCTTTTGTAGAAATATCATAATGAGAGAACTTGCTCCCCAGTTTCAGATACCATGGTCAATTCCTTTGGAAGCTGAAGACATCCCTATTGTGCCAACCACCTCTGGCACAATGTAAGAAAATAGTAGCTACACCTGAATTGTACAAACTACTAATGTAACTTTTGTGTGAATTTTTTTTCTCTTCACAAGGTGTGCCCACTTTGGCCTATGAACGCTTGTTTTGTGTCATGAAAACAAGGAAGGAATCACAATTCCTAAGCCAGCAATCAGAGTTTCTGACCCTTAGTCAAGCTGAGTACAGAACAGCAGATTTTCAAGTGTAGTGTCTTTTATGCATAGCTTCCTTCACTGCTAATCATTGTTCCAGCACCAACTTAATATGCATTTCTAATAAACATTCTCTCTCATTTAATGAACCTCAAAATTGGTGTTTTTAAAAACTACTTAAAATAGATATTCTGTAGTTACCCAAGTCTTAAAATCAATATATTTTATATGTGACATCATTTTCAGTTAACCTTATATTCTTGCAAATCCTTTCGTCACCTCTGTAGTTACGTCATATAACTATAACTTTGTCAATTGTCTTGATTTGTGATGGTTTTAATATTAAATAAAAGCCCCTAATACATAGAGTTGTGAAATATAACTCTTGAAATTTCAGGATGGAGCTTAGATGTGTTATAGCTGTAATACGCCATGGGGACCGAACACCAAAACAAAAAATGAAAATGGAAGTAAAACATCAGAAGTAAGTAGAATTTTGGTAAGGATTAGTTGGGACGCTTTAGAGCAGAGCTCACTTCTTGGAGATTGTGCAAGCAATGAACTGAGCTGACATTGCATCGTGCAAGTTTTTTTCTTTTGTTTTCTTTTAAATCTAACTGATACTGAAGCTAATTAGCAACTATGCACCTCTCTTTCTAACAGGATTGTCAAATTACTTGTGCAGACTTCCTTCATCATATGCTGTGTTTTGTGAACTGTCCTTGCCTGATCTTTATGAAAATGCATTTATCTCTATGGATGTCTTTATTCAAAATAGTGCAGCAGAGAGTATTTCTGGTTCAACATTTGACTGTGGCTTCTGCCTTTCTCTTTTTATCATTTATCTTATGTGAGATGCCATCTTGCTGCACCACCTTTATGTCTTATACTTTTGTCAAAATGTGATGACTCTGAATTTCTGGTAGATGCCATCTTTATGTTAGCATTCATAAAGCACCTTGCATAATTGGTGTGGAATTAGGGGCAATTTCAGTAAAAATAATTAGTTATTTTGAGACTAGATTCTTGCGTTCAGAGATACATTCTGTAAATGTGTAGGACTGCTCATGTGGTATTTTTGGTCCCTGCTTCTGTTTAGGATCATTCTTGAAGATTCAGACTTGACATATTCTAATATTATGTCATTTGATATATAGAATATCTTCCCCCCTTTTTTTTAACACTTAGCAAGTCAGTAAGAGAACATTTTTAGTGCTCTTATGCGTTGAAGACTTTTATAGGAAATGTGATTTGGTTTGACCTCTTTAGTGCAGGTCTTAATATGCTTTTCAAATAGTGTAAAGATGCTAATTTGAGACCACTTTAAGAGTTGCTTATTCAGGTAGTATTTTAACTTCTTAACTGTAATTTTTAATCAATGCTCTTTCTCTTAAAGGTTTTTTGATCTGTTTGAAAAATGTGATGGATATAAATCTGGAAAACTAAAATTGAAAAAACCAAAACAGTTGCAGGCAAGTTTGTCTTTATTTTCTTGCTGTAGTATTTTATAAGCAGAAAATTATTTATTTAAGTAAAATCCTATGTTTTCTTTCTCTAGGAAGTGCTTGATATAGCAAGACAACTCCTTGTAGAACTTGGGCAAAACAATGATTCTGAAATTGAAGAAAGTAAAGCAAAACTTGAACAGCTAAAGACTGTGTTAGAAATGTAAGTGTCTAATTTTCAGGCTTCATGGCAACAAAGTTGTGTCTGCTATTTTGACCTGTTTGACTAGTTACTGCTTGGATTGCAATGGTTATCAAATATGTAATGATATATTAATTCAAGCACAGGGTTTATCAAGAGAAAGGATGTCGTGTTTGACATTATGTAGGAGAACTGTGCCATCTCTGTTTTTTCCTTATCTTTTAAAATTGAGCTTATTGCTTTATCTAGTGTCTCAGTATACTTTCTACATGAAAAAGTTACTTTCTTTGATCTCAAATTTTGTCTTCTTGCATGTTTTTAACCTGTAAGTATTAGAGTGCAGGGTCTGCCTCTTGCCATCTGTGACATTATGAAGTTTAATGGAGCCAGTGGGAACTATCCCTGTGTGTACTGTCTACTTACAGCAAACTTGGAGCATTCCAAATAAATAAGGCTTTGTATATTAATTCTGAAATATTGAATAATTAAAAAAAAGAAAAAGAAAAAAGAAAGATCTGAGGCTTCAAGTTTTTTTAAAGCTCTAGGGTCGCAGAACTCTAAATGGTAGTAGATTAATTTAAAAAAAAAGTGGGCAAAGATAGTTATTGTTGAAATCTATGACAATTGTTTGAAATAATACTTGAAAACTTAATTGGCTAACAAAATAGTGGCTCTCTGCACTGCCAGGTCAGATTCTAGATACTAGTAGCCACTGTAGTTGTGGATCTGAACAGATAAATTACTTGTGCAATCTGCAAATACTTTTTTTTTGGTCAGTTTTTTGTTCAGTGTGGTGGAAAAAAAAGTAGTAGATAGTATTTTAAAATGTTTCATTGTAGAATAGTTGATATTTTTGTAGTCATTCTGTGCTCATTGAGTTGTTCGTTCTAAGCACTGCTTCAATAAAAGGTGGTTAAATGCACAAATCAATGACCAACATAGATTTATTATATCCTGTTACATGATCATAATAGATATGGAGGAAAATATTTAAAATGTTTTTCTTGCTCTTCTCATCTCACTTTCCCCTGTTCCTATTTCAGGTATGGGCATTTTTCAGGCATAAATCGCAAAGTTCAGTTAACATATCTTCCTCATGGTTGCCCAAAGACTTCCAGTGAAGAAGAAGGTAGTTGTATTACTTTTGCACCTAATTATTTAATATCATGTGTGTTAAAATAATCATTGACCAGTGGTATAATGTCTTGATATTAAGAAGAAGGAATGTGTTGGTTGGAATTAATGTTTGTGTTGTTGGCAGATTTTCAGAGTCTCTTATTCTGACGAATCCTGCACGTGAAACTATGTAGTAAATTTGTATTCTAGCATTGGTTTTTTGTAACAGAAAAGTAGGGTGAAAAGAAGCATTGGTGGTTCACCAAAAAATGGTGTTTTGGGGCTGGGACGGGAAAATCCCACCCAACATTTACTGCTATCTTTAAAACTTCAAGCTTTTCTGGTCCTTGACCCATGATTATTGACTGAAATAACTGTAGGGTGTTTAGCATCCAATTTGTTTTAACTTTTCTGACTCACTTTACTTTTTGCTTCAAATTTCATGCTAAATGTTTTTCACTTATGTTTTCTCTGTAATTTAACTACTTCAGGTTTCTCTGTTTCAGTGCCCATTGAGTTCTCCAGTTAAATATATTCTTAATGTTAGAATGCTATTAATGGTTCATAATATTGAAGAGATCCTTTTCTGAAGCTCTACATAGTTCAAATATTTTGTTCATATGCAAAAAAAGAAAATTGTAATATACTTCACTACTAAACTCCTCTCTCTGTGTACAATTAGATAATAGAAGAAATGAGCCATCCCTGCTTCTAGTTCTAAAGTGGGGAGGAGAATTGACCCCTGCAGGCAGGGTTCAAGCAGAAGAGCTTGGAAGGGCTTTCAGGTGTATGTATCCAGGTGGACAAGGTAAAAAAATATATATGTATCTATATATTTAAATAATTTTTTAAATGTGTTGAATGGCATAAATCCCTTTTGAAGATAATCAAGTGCAGAATGGGAGTTTGAGCAAAATGTTTGTTTGGTAGGAGATTATGCTGGATTTCCTGGATGTGGTTTACTTAGATTGCATAGCACTTACCGACATGATCTCAAAATCTACGCTTCTGATGAGGGACGAGTTCAGATGACTGCAGCAGCTTTTGCAAAGGTACAATGTGAAACTGTGTTTTCAGTTTTAAAAATTCTGATGTTTTCAAGTTTTTTCTTTTGCAGACTGGGGGAGATTTATGGTTTATTAGAGTCCGCAGTATATAATGAGGCTGTGTTTTAAAAGAAATGTATTTTCGAAGAGTATTTAGTTTGAAAAAGCATCCAATTAATGTGCCAAGGATTGGGGTTCTTTGAGCAGATGCAGACAGGTTTTAATTATACAGCCCTAGCAATATACTGTAGTTCTTTCTAGTAATACCCTCCAAAATCATAAAATCATAGAATGGTTTGGATTGGAAAGGACCATTTCATTCAAACTCCTCTGCCATGGGCAGGAACACCTTCCACGAGACCAGGTTGCTCAAAGCCTCATCCAACCTGGCCCTGAATACCTCCAGGGATGGGGCATCCACAGCTTCTCTGAGCAACCTGTTCCAGTGCCTCGCCACCCTCACAGTAAAAAATGTCTTCCTAATATCTAACCTAAATCTTCCCTCTTTCAGCTTAAAGCCGTTACTCTTCATCCTACCACTACACTCCCTGATAAAGAGTGCCACTCCAGCTGTTTTGTAGGCTTCCTTTAAGTGTCAGAATATGGTGTCCCCAGAGCCTCCCTTCCCCCAGGTCTCTCAGCCTGTCCTCATGTGGGAGGTGCTCTAGCCCTCTGACCATCTTTGTGGCCTTCCTCTAGACCCCCTCGAGCAGGTGCATGTCCTTACGTTGGCGGTGCCAGAGCTGAATCCAGTACTCCAGGTGGGATCTTATGAGAGTGGAGTAGAGGGGCAGAATCACCCCTCAACCTGCTGGTGACAAGTCTCTTGATGTAGCCTAGGATGCAATTGGCAATATTTTTAGTTTGTACCTTGCTTATTTGTTTAGGGTTTCCTTTCCTCAGATTTTATTAGATGTCTGTGACAAATTGTGTGTGTGTTTTTGGTTAAACCACAGATATTACACTTGATTTGAGATAATGTATTGATTTAACATGAGCCAAAATAGCTGATTTCACTCACTTCAGTAATTTGGACCAGAAGATTTGGACTTTGAAAGGCAACTGTTTTCATTGAAATATCTTTCATACATTGATTTGAGACTTTATAGAGGAAATTAGAGGGTTTGAGGTGATTGGTAATGTGGAATTAGTAAATTACTTTGCATATATTTTAATGGAAAATTGTACAGGCTATACCTTCATGCATTTTTTTTTTAATTAATAGAAGTAGCTTCTCAAAATTGTTACAGGAGAATTTTTACTTTGGGCCCATCAAAATGGATGCCTAGTAAGACAAGGTAGCAGTACTGCATCTTGGCGCTTTATAGAAATATTTTTGAACATATATTTATTAATGCAAAATGATAAAAAATTGTCATGATGTTTAAAAAGCATGAACTTGGGTTTTTTTTCAGTATAAATGTGAATTTCTAGGAACTATAAATATAAAACAGAATTCAGAACTTCCTACATCTATAATGCTTGCCAAAGTGTTCTTTTTACCGTTCTTCATGCTGGGCAAATTCCTCTTTTCCTCTTCCTCCAAAGTAGTCCTTTGCATGCATAGTACTTCCACTTGTTAATAATTTATTCATTTACTTCCTCATTTCAGTGATACAGATCTTTTGTTTGTGTGAAAGGACACAGTTCAAGTGTTAAATACTTATTAATGAGTTTCGGTAATAATACAGAGTGATAGAGAGGTTTGGGTTTCAAGGGGCCTCTGTAGGTTATCTATTCCAACTCCACATAGCACAGAGCCACTTTGGATGAGTTTGCTCAGAATCTTATCCAGTCAAGTTCTAAGTATCTCCAGGAATAAAGATTCCATAGCCTCTCCAGGTTTTTAATTCCACCCCTCATTTTCTGGTCATGTCTCTGTTTGTCCCAAGTAGCCCATCCTTGTTTCCACGTTCTGTGTGTTCCTTTTTCATCCATGCTGACATTCTGCATGACTTTCGATATGTCACAGTGGACTGTTATGCTCTGAGGAGGGTATCCTTGGAGATCATCCAGCTGTCCTGGGAACCTTTGTCCTTCAGGACATTCCTCCATAGGATTCCATGAACAAGCTAAAATCTGCTTGTTTGAAGTCCAGGGCTCTAATACAATTATTTGTCTTGTTCAGTTCTCCAAGGATCTCAAGTTTCAGTTACGAAGGCTGCCACTGACCTCCACATTCCTGACACTTCTGAGTAACAGATCCAGGTCAATAGTTCATCAGTAACCTGGGTCAAAGAATTGTTCTGGGTGTTTCCCAGAAACCCGAATTGCTTGTCCCCTGCAATATTGCCCATACATGAGGTACTCTGAGCTAAGGACCCACATGTTAAAAACAGGGCCTGCAATCAGGAGGCTTTCTCCAGTTGTGTTAAGAAGATTTCATCTATTTCCCCTTTTAAACTGGATGGTCTGTAGCAGAGGCCCACCATGATGTTGCCCTGTGCTTATTCGTCCTCCTGTTCTTAAAAATAAGTTCTCAACTTGCTTGTCAGTGATTTGAAAGCAAAAGTCCTGGTGTTGAAATTATTCCTTTATATAAAGCCCAACTCTGCCTCTGCCTTCCTGGCTTCCAAAAAGCCCTGTATCTAGCCATAGCGAAACTCCATTTGCATGAACTATTCTACCACATCTCTGTAATCTGAATAAACTTAAAGCTCTGAAAGGTTCAGACTTCTTATTTGTTTGTTTCCATGCTGCATGTGCTGGTGCAGAAGTATCTCAGCCATCTGTCCTCCTTTCTCCTTGATCATTAGGTTTGAGGAGACACCACCCCATTTCATTCCTTATCCCAGAGCCCTACTATTGCCAGAAAAGTCACAACAGTTTCCAGCCTTCTGCATTTTGGAAGTCTCTATTCACCTCTTGTTCAGCTGTAACCTGATTGTCCTGTGCCACACACAGTTTTTGCTTTTGCCTCTGTAGGGTCTCTGCAAAGACCCTGTCTATCTCCCATTTGTCCTCCCAGATGCTATTCGGTTTGCTAACATGCCTTGAGCAGAGCATGTGCCCCACAAGTCAGCCTGCTGTTGCTTGCAGCCTCAGGGAGAAGGCACCACGCACTCCCTGCAACCCAAGACCTGAAGAGCTGTGCCCTGCTAGGAGCAGTGCTGGCATCACTGAGATGCTAGGGTCACTTAATAACTGGTGCTGGGGAGCATGCTCTATGACATGTCACCATCACTGTTGCACCAACCATAGCTATCCTCCACACCAAGGCAGTGTTTTGGGGCCATTTCTATGCAAGCCCATAGGCAAATGATAACAATCTTAGATTTAAATTAGGAGGATTTTTAAGCATACTCTTATAACTCTCATCTTTATCTGTTTGCCTGATTAATTGTATTATTTGCTTCAGGGACTACTTGCCTTAGAGGGTGAGCTGACTCCTATTCTTGTCCAAATGGTAAAAAGTGCTAATATGAATGGTCTGTTGGACAGCGACAGTGATTCTTTAAGCAGCTGTCAGCATCGTGTTAAAGCAAGACTCCATGAAATTCTCCAGAGAGACAGAGAATTTACTGCTGATGACTATGATAAGGTTAGTTATAAGATTAGTTCCCTATGAAATGAAATAAATAGCCACACACAAATTCTTGTGTAAAAGTAACGAACAGTGATTTGTTACCTATTTTGAAAAATTGTGTGCTTGCATATAACTTGAACTACATACAAAGGAAGCTGTACCAATTGCGATATTAGATATTTTGAGGTGTCTTGCAATTTGAGTAATCAGAATAGCTACAAAGTGTAAAATAGGAGTAAATAGGGACCTCCTTCATAAATCTTTTTCACTGTTACATTAAAGATATTTAAATTATTCAAGAAATGAAACTATTATTCACAATTTCTGTAATCTTTACTTGGACAGTGTTTGGTATTATAAAATGTATTGCCTGCTACTGCAGTTGCTTCAATAATCTGCTACAAGGCCTTTTTTAAAAAAACTCTGAAAAATACTAAGATGTTGGAAAACAATAGAATACTTTCTAATCACTGAAAAAAGGAAGTGTCTCATTAACATGCTAAATTAGTGCATATTAATATAATTAATGGTGACTTAGTACAGAACACACATGATTGTTCCTGGTTTTAAATGCAAGTAATGTTTGTTATTGTTAAGAAACTTCTTTCTCTTTTTATTGCCCTTACTCTGGTATAATAACTAAATACAAGTTCTCAAATAAGGTTTAAGCTTAAATTGCTATTTTCCATTGAGAGCAAATAATTGAAAAATAATTTTACCACTCTGCGTGTATACACTATGTGAATTCATTTCAACATAAAAGTATCATCCAAATCCATCAATACAGTGGATCCAGCAATATTTGGAAAAAGTGAGAGGGTACAAGGCCTCAAAGATTTATTTATTTTCCCCCTTCTTTTTGCTGTATAGATATAATGGAATTGGAAAGGTGTCTGGAACTAATAGAGCAGACTCTTCTAAGACAGTCACTGAAAGTAACTAAATTTTGGAATTATAAAGTGATAATTACTTTTTTGGTTTTGGTTTCATTTGGGTTTTTTTAAACCTACTTGCAATTTGGCAAAACAAATTATTCTCCTTTCCTATTGATTTACTTTGTCATAATAGGGAGGTAGGAACTATTTACTATTAGGTAGGGGGCAGAAGTTTTTCATATCCAAATTATCCTATGCATTTGAGGAAACTGGGGAAAATGAAAATATGTATGTGTGTTACTTGTATAAATAACTGTTGAATATAATTGCTTGCTTTGAATTATGCAGACTTTTCTGAAAAATGAGGCTAAGCCTCACTTACTGGATGTTGACCGTATTGTTTTAGTGACACTCAACTTGATGGTGATAATTTGTAACTTCTACAATTTCTATAATTAAGTCGGCTGTGAAGGACATCTTGTATGTTCTTGATATATGTGCATTTAAAGTGTTTCTTTTTGGTTGTGTTTGTGTGCTGCCGTCCTATAGAAACAAAAACCCAAAACAAGAAGAGACAAACTTTTTTTAAGGTATTGCAAATCTGTTTCTTCCTTCCAGTTAAGCTAAAGAAGGTACTTTATAGAACAAAAAGTATTTTGTGAGGCACATGGCCTACCAATAGCATTTCTTACTGAATTTTTTGTAAGCTTTTGAATACAATAATTACTTGAAAGGAAGTTATGGAAAGTTGCTAAGTACATACAAAGTTTTAAACATTTTTCCAATTTTCCTGTCTGGGAACAAAAAAAGAGTTTTAGGAACTCCTGAAACTGTGTAGAATTAGTTGCCCTATGAATTTATTGTTACCTTTGAAACTCTAGTACATCTTATTACCTTTCGGTATATTTTCTTTTCTTAATGCCTCAAAGGGAGTAGGTAATTGGGAAATTGTTTCAAAAGCTAATAGTAACCTGCTTGACTGCTTGTTCTCTGATACTTGGATCTTTCATACATTCTTATCTCCCCATTTCCTTCAAATCTAGTCAGGTTGTTTAGATAATTTTGTTTTTATCTCAAATTGCAGCTTACTCCATCTGGAAGCATATCATTGATAAAATCAATGCAGGTTATTAAAAACCCTGTAAAGACATGTGACAAGGTCTATTCCTTGATCCAGAGCTTGACTTCTCAGATCAGGCAAAGAATGGAAGATCCAAAGTCTACAGGTACTGAAAAATTTTTGTAGTTGTAATTAGTTTCTCTTGTTTACATCTGAGAGAGAGGTGTAACATAATGTACCTTCATTAAACTTGCTTTTAGCAGAACTTTAATCAACAATGAGTTAGGGATTTTCAGTCTGATTCTGTATGCATTGTATTAGAGTAAAAAGCAGGAGGGACACATGGTCATATTGCAGGGCTCTTTGTGATGGTCAGAAGATCAGGCTAATCCTCAAATGTTTGCAGAAATTCTTGTCTTAATTATTTGAAACTGAGCAGTCTACAAAAGTAATAGGAAAGTAGTACTAAAGCTAAATTACTTAAGTACATTTTTATGTTTAAGTATCTTTGCTGAAGTTCTGGTGCTTGCTGTATGATGCATAGTAGTATTGCATAGAGTGACGCTCAGTTTGAATGGTGGTGAACTAATGACATAGAAAAACTAGAGCTGGAAGTGACCACAGTGCTTTTTTGGTATGTTATGTTTTTGATCATGGCTAGCAGCACAACACCCCAACAAGCATTCCCTCACCCCTCCCAGGGATGAGGGGGAGAATTAAACAGGTAAAGGGAAAAAAGACTCATGAGTTGAAATAAAAACAATTTAATAACTAAATTACAACTATATTGAACATAATAATGATTCTAATAATAATCTATATAAATATACAAATGATTTATAGACAGGGAAAGTGCTCTTTCATGAAACCTGATGACCAAAGCTCAGCCCGTTCCTAGCTAACAATCTTGGAGCAGGGCAAGTCCCAAAACTGCAATCCTGGAAAAGAGATAAGAGCCTGAGTGTCTGAGAGACTGCGAAAACTCTGAGAGCAGTGACCCTAAGAGATAGCCAACCTGGAAAGAGAGAGAGAACTTCTAGACAGAGCCTCATCTATATACTGGGCATGACTTGCTTGATATAGAGTATACCATTGGCCAATTTGGATCTCAATCCTAAACCTAAGGTCCAATCCCAGGCTAGTAATTGGGGCTGTGCTGCTTCCCAGCTTCTCCTGCAACTGCAGACACTGACAAAGTAGAGAAGTTGAAAAGTCCTTGACTGTCCTGACAGCAACTATAAAAATCAGTATGTTATTGGCCTTTTCCTCAGCACAGATCCAAAATATAGCCTCCCACTAGCTACTATGAAGAAAGTTAACTCTGTCCCAGCCAAAACCAAGGCGTGGTACTAGCTAAATACTGGAATATTGGCTATCAGTGTTCTCTGTAGTGAATGGTATGCAAACAGCTTCTCTTCTGAGGCTGAGCAGTACAAGTGTCATCCGTACATAGTATCAGTGTTTTTTGACTATTTGGTCTAATCTCCTGTCCTGAGATGAGGATAATCCATCCTTTCTACCAGTGTTTTGGCTCTTGGTGTTAACATATGCAAGACAGAGACAAAAGGGATGTGTGGTCTCTTCTAAAACAAAGATGTTGTCCTGTTCCTCCCACCTAGAATTTTCTTACGGCTTTTTTTGTTGCTTTTTTAGGACACTTTGTTCCTGGTGCTGTGGCTTTACTTACAGGGCCAATGATGCATTTCTGCAGCAAAGCTTTCTACTATTTTGACGTACTTATGTAACTGTGATGCTTTCAGCAATAAAACTAACCATATGCATATCTCTTCTTTCTTCTTAGAAGTAATGCAGTTAACTTATTTGATCCCTTTTATCCCTCTGTATTTAACTGTTACTACCATGTAATTAAAATTTACATTTTGTTACTTGGATGATTTTGATTACTTACATATGTCTATCCAGATATTCAGCTGTACCACAGTGAAACACTAGAACTGATGCTGCGCAGGTGGGCCAAGCTGGAAAAAGACTTTAAAACAAAAAATGGAAGATATGATATTAGCAAAATTCCTGATATTTATGACTGTATAAAATATGACGTGCAGCACAATGGCTCCTTAAAATTAGAAAACACAATGGAATTATACAGGCTTTCAAAGGCTTTAGCTGACATCGTGATCCCTCAGGTAAAGCTTTTCTGTTATTAAGTAGAATAAATTGTAGAATAAATGCTTTTTCAAAATTTGTAAAAATGTCTACTCTGTCTTTTCTATCGAAGGTCCCTGTATTTTGCAGTAATAGAAGCCTTTAATATTACCTCTAATTTTCTGGTAGCAAGCTGATTATTTTTTGTAAAAAATTTGATTCAGAATTCATTAAGCTGTGTTCAAAGTGATTTTTTTTTTTTAGCAATTTAAACTGTGAACATCTGCTTCCTTTACTGCAGTGTATTAAAATAAAGTGGTTTATCTCAGCTGTTCTTCATAGACTTACCTGGAGCTCCTGTGAACAACTGTGTATTATGAAGTTACATGTGATTTTGTTCTTCCTGCTTTTAGAAATTCCGTTTTCAGGCTTTTTGCAAAGGACACTTAATACTGATCTATCAAATTTCACTTGTCTTAAGCAATTTAAATTTCAAAACACCTTTCTGCTGCTTCAGAATGCCAACATTCCCTGATAAAAATTCACAGAATTTCAGGCCAGAAGCAGACATGTTAAGCTTCCATATATTACAGGTGGTTAAACTCAGGTTAGCTCTAAATTATTGCAGGCTACAGGACATGGAATTGTTTTCTGGTAGCAGGACAGAACAGGCTAAAACTTTCATCGAGTGCCCTTGCTTTTTAAATATTGTGGATACTGCAACAAATATAATATTTTCCAGTTGTATTTAACTGACATTTTCATTGTTATCTGAGGTGATAAGGAGATCTACTGTGGAATGGTTTACTCCAAACTAAGATAGACAAATAGGTACTGTGCCTATGTCTTTTTATTGACTGTTTAAATAAAAAAAAAGTAATTTGACATCATGTGAGATGAAATGCATCATAAATGTCTAAGTCTGCGGTGGCATTGGGGAAGGGGAAAGGAATCATTCCCTAGATCTTTTGCTTAAGAAAAAGAGCTTTATCATACCAGAAGGTGAATCCGTTTTTGTGGTTTAACTGGTGAATGAAAAACTGTTTCTCTGTGTCAAATCAAATGGCGAAAAAGCAAACCCCTTGTTACTTGAAGAGACATAGTAATCAAATGTAATAAAAACGTTAAATCAGTTTGCAGCCAGAGCAAACTAATAGATTACTAATTGGCTTTTATATTAGAAGGCATTTTAAACTTTAACTAAATTTTAAAAATTTTTTCTTCTTACACAGGAATATGGTATTTCTAAGGCTGAGAAGCTAGAGATTGCCAAAGGTTACTGTACTCCTCTAGTTAGAAAAATACGTTCTGACCTTCAGAGGACTCAAGATGATGATACTGTAAATAAGCTTCACCCTCTGTAAGTCTCTCACTTTTTTACTTTGTTGCATTAATTTCTGTAAGACTCAATGGAGATAATCCGTAGCTTTCATATTTCAAATGTCTTACTAGCTCATAGTAATTTAAAATGTATGATTTATTTATTTGTTGACAGCTATTTCT
>VZTO01027110.1:24920-41195 GCA_013400615.1 Syrrhaptes paradoxus
TTATAATAACCTCTATTTAGATTTTAGCCTTTTTCCTTGGTCCCTTCTGCATGCCACTCAGTTCTAATACCTTCTCATCTTTTCTTTTTTTCTTTCTTCTTCCTTTCCTTTTTTGAAATGTTCCTCTTTTGGTAGCTGTTACAAATTTCAGGTACCTGTTTTTCTCTTTCTCAGACACCACACGCGGTTCTGCTGTTAAAAGGTTTTCTATCTCATTTGCTCGACACCCAACCAATGGTACGTTTTGCTTTTATTTTAAAAACAAAAATGAAAACAAAAGGTTCTTTGCTTCATCCCTTTTATTTTTATTTCAAATATGGAGTGTACAGTATCATCCAGACATCTGTTGTTCCAAACTTCAAGCGCAACTTCAAATATATTTGTAATTGTTAGATATCCTATATCCCTTCTTTGCCATTCATTAGTATAAATACAACATCAAAATTCATTCCTTGAAAAATCCTTGAAAAAGTAAAATGCTACTGTTAATCACAATCTCTGTAATAAATTATTCTCCCCGGTTTCTTGTGTGATCAGACTGTATGGTACAAGATAAAAAGAGAATTGAATCTGGTCTTTATTGGGCATACACTTCTTGATAGCTGCTGCTGCTTTTCTTTGTCTTTCTCCTGCTGAGCTGTTTCTCTGAGCCTCCTGATTCTAAAATAAGTCACTGAATTGACAACTGGAGTTTATGACTATGTTCTTGAAGTGAAGATAAATTTAAAAAACTAAAGAAGAAGCTTTGGTTCCATTCCTGCTAAATTGCTGTATTTATCATCAGACAAAAAATTATTTTACCTTATCATACTTCTCTGTTCATCAGATGTGCAAATTACTTAAATATTGCACTAAAAATCACAGCAGGAGAGCTGCTTGTTGCTTACATTGACCTCTTGAGCTTCAAGAGTGAGAGTTAACTGTCTTCAGTCCACCATAATTACAAAAAAAATTCTGGTTTAACACAAAGGACAGAGGTAGGTCTTTCTCTTCCTCAGGAAAATATTTCATGCCTACCTTTCTACGTGATTAAATAGGTCCAAAATGTATCATGAAAACCAGGCTCAGTCTTCAACGTCCACTGGATCTTAAATGTAGCTTTTCCAGATTTCTGTAACTGCAATTTTAAAGTGTGCATGACTGCTGGATGGGTACAGTGATGGTTATATTATTGAAACTGCAGTGGAAATCATCACCATTTTTGTGTTAGAGTCAAACTGTATTTGTTTAGAAACAAGGTTAAAAAAAAAAACAACTGACTTTTTGTTTGGCTTTGCTAAGAGGCAAGGTAGTCCTTTATTGTATTCATCTGAAATCCACAGTGACTTTCTGCGCTACAGTGCTTCTTGAAGAGAAACTGCTATCGTAAGGCTGAATTAATACCATTAAGACTGTTGGATCTAAAAGGCGAATTCTAGTGTCCTATTTCAAGCAGANCAAAATTAATGCATGCTGTATGAGCTCCTATGGAACCTAAGTATATTGCAGGTTTCCAATATACCGATGTTGTTTTGTCTGTCCTCTGGACTATCATTTTGATTCTCCTTGTCCGTTTCACTCTGTTTTATCCTATTTTTTATGTTGTTATCACACCCTCTTAACTCATTTCAGACTACCCCCCCATCTTTAGTTCAAGGAACATGATGAAACAAGTATCTTCTGACAGTGCTTTACCTTATTTTCTGGGCCTCTGTGCAGAACATCCGCACCTCTTTAGGTGCTGGTCCATTTCCTCTGTGGAATTTCTAGGCTCCAGTGGTATGTCTCTATAGCTTTCAAATGTAAGACAGCAGGGTGGCTTTTTGAGATGCTGCGTTAACCCTTTCATTGCCTTGCCTTTTGATGGGGAAAGTGCTTTAAGAATTAAGAGACCTAAAACTCAAAGTCTGTTGGTTTACAGGAAGTTGCTTTTTTTAAAGGGATACTGTCAGGCTTCTTCATCATGAAAATTCAAATTTATTTCTCATAACATCATAAAATATTTATAATAAAAAAATTAAATAAAACAGTGCAGATAGACTTCCAGAGTATCTTTTAAGTCATATCCCTTAGACACAAAGATACTACAACAATATGCTGGGATATGGCTATCTGATAGCAGAATTGTCAAAACTGAACAAAAATCTGTGGAGGGGAAATTCCTGAAAGAAGAAAACTCATTTCCTTTTCTTTTTTTAAAAGGCATGGGTGTATTTTGAAATTCCTTTCTGTTTTTCTGTAACACTGCACTATAACAGTAATAGTTATTAAAAACCTGACATTGTCCCGCTATGTTCTGTGCAAAATTAAAAAAATAAATTCTCATTCAAGTGATAGTGACTTTTCTGTCAGGATAAAGAGATAAATCTTTTTTACTGTAGTGCAAAGAAAGGGTTTGCGCCTCGCATGCATGCATAGTTATTTAGGATATTAATACGTATGCTAAATACCTTAGTCCTCACACTGAAGCTTAGCTTTTTCCTTTATAGGAAAATAGAAATTAAGTATGTGGTGGTGTTTCTTTTGTACATGAAAACCAAGTTTCCATGAAATGCAACATTTTATTTGCAATATAAGTGAAGTTGACATAAGTACACTTCAGTTGATTGTGTATTTGAAGCGATTGTCCCTCAGATTTGAGTATGGCCAAGGTGTATCCAAATATAAATACAAACATTTGGGGGTTGAAATTTTATTGAGTTACTTCTCTATACAAAGCACTAAATGAGGAGTGAATGGGGAACACTGGATATCGCAAGAATATTGATGCTTATTATTTTAGGGGAGGAAACAGTTCACAGTCATAATACTATCTCCAATAAATGTACCTTGAACTGAAATTCTAAACATTGTTTCATTCACTATTGTTTCTTCATTTAAATATCTTAAAACAAATGTAGCAACTATAAATTTATAATTTTGAACTGCAAAGTTATGTTACAGCTGTATGTTGAAAACACTAATGAGCATATTTTCCTCTTCTGAAATGCAATTGGATGAAAAGCTGTTCGTTGATTTATCAAACTTGCATCACTTAGAGAACTGCAATTTTTTTTTTTGCCAAGATGATTAAATGCTTTTTAGTATGTTAGTGATATTGATATGCATGGTTGTTGTGTGATCAATACTAATGTAGACAAGCAAAGTCCAATAAATTTTTAGATTTTGAGTTACTATACTTACCTGTTCTAATAACTTTTAAGTCTTTTAAGTACTGTTTTTAAATACATACAGGTAGGTGTGAATCTGTCTTACAAAGTTAAAACATGTAACTTAAAGGTACAAAAGTGCTAACAGTGGTTTTCCTTTGTTATTTAAGGTAGCAGTTTGTTTTCACAGAATACTGAAGATGATAGAATGTGAACTCTTTATTTATTGGAATTTGTTGCATTTTTAGCTCATCTGCTACATAGCTACCCTGTTTTACTTGCATGGGTTATCTATTTAGTGTTGTGCCATGTATGAGAATGAGTAGGAGACATACTATAATTTCCTGACCTCTTTAGTGATGTACTAAGCTCACCTTAGAGGAAAGGTATCTTTCAAGAACTGATGTGGGAGTAGAGCACAGTTGTAATGTTTGAAAACCAGTTCATGTGTACATGGGATTTGTATCTCATGGTATGTTACATGGTACCTTTAGTTTAGTACACCCTGGAAATTGGCACATACTGTTCCAGCTCTTATAATATTTAGTGGCCATGATTTTAATAGCACTATATCTGCATGTGCAGATTTAAAATAAGTACTTTTTATCAGGCATTAATACTTGCCCATGCAATAGT
Source organism: Syrrhaptes paradoxus (assembly GCA_013400615.1). NCBI lineage: Eukaryota > Metazoa > Chordata > Aves > Pterocliformes > Pteroclidae > Syrrhaptes > Syrrhaptes paradoxus. The sequence goes on from VZTO01027110.1 coordinate 28,685, forward strand.
TTAAATCCTGTCTTATGTTTGGAAATCTCTTTATTATTTTTCTTTCAGGTTTTGAACTATATTCCATGGTGCCTTCTATTTGCCCTTTGGAAACACTACACAACTCCTTGTCTCTGAAGCAGGTGGATGAATTTCTTGCCTCTGTTGCTGCTCCATCAAGAGAAAATCTACAGGAGACACGTACTGATTTTAGTTTGTAACTATGTTCATTTTAAATTGTTAAATAATGTCTGGTTAATCTTTCTGGTATTTTGCAGCAAACAAGTAAACTAAGAATACTGCTTTAAAAATGGAATATGTACATAAATCATAATTGTAATTTTTATGTCATGGACACTGTCATCATTCATTGAAGTCATTCATGTCTCTGGGGTAGTAAATTAAGGATTTAATTAAATTGTAATTGGGTTATTTCCTCACAATAAGAACTCCTCTGAACTTTACAAACTGTTAGCTGAATTAGAAAGAATGCTTTTTAGTGAGCATGGAGTATTTCCATCTTTATACTGTACTGTTGTACTAGCAGTAACCTCAGCACATCAGTGTTGCCTTTTACAAGCCTTTTATGTCTATAACTGTGTTATTTCCTGTTTCCTTCAATATTACTTGGGGTTTTACCTCTGGAGTGCCTTGCAGTTACTTAGTTCTTCAGTAGTTTGTGCTTCACGTTTAATGTTTAAGTGAGCTTGAAATGAAAAGAAAATTGAGTTGTATCCACACGCACGTCACTGGGAAGATGACTACCCATTGTGATTCTACCTTTGGAAACAGTTTCAGTTAGGTCAGATTTACCACATATTAGGATGCTTATAATTCATGTGTCAGGTGACTGAAAATCATTCTTCTTGAGGAAACGACTAAAGACTCATGCTTTGATCAGAAAGTTTGTAAAGGCTAATAGTGTTACAATGGTTACCTAGATGTTAGGATTTTTTCCTTTTTTCCTGTTGTGGTATACAGTTTAGACTTCAATCAGCAGCTAATTTTAGAGGCTAGGCTGCCTATATCTGAGAAGAAAAATAAGCAATTTAAGAAAACTCAGGTTACTAAAAAAGGAGTCAGGAGGCTTAGAGGTATTTTAAGGTTCTCAGATATTTAAATGCTTTGTTACACTGCATAGGAAGTTAATGTGTCTTCAAACTCAGTTCAGAATTCAGAGTACACTAGACAAAAAAAGTATTTTATAAAACTGTCATACTTTTGTGGTGGTCTGGTTGTCACCTTTCTACAAAGGAGTGCTTGGAAATTAGACCTGGTAGAATTGAGGCCATAGATGCTTTGTTCTCCTGCTTTCCTGTAACATCTGGAAATTGTCTAGAGAACAATCTATTGTATGCACTTTTCATAAGCATTTTGGACTAAATGCCTATTCCAGTGCAATCTTCATAACCTATGAGAAGTAGCACTAATGCTTTTGCCAGTCTTCCAGCATGGCAACTGTTACTGAAATGTGGTTCGCTGCTTTAGCCGCATAAAGTTATTATGTTGCTTTCTAAGGTAAAAAGGAGATTTTTTTAGACTTGTCTTTCTTGCTTTAAAGTTTTGGCACCAGGGTAAAAAATCAGTAGCTGAGCTGTGGGTTGTATAACTGTGGTATCTATGTTGCTGGACAGATACACAGTCCTGTAGCTACTATTTTTGATGTTTTTCTCAGGTGAGACAATTTTTATTATTAATTATGTATATCTTTTCTTCCCCTGCACTCCTCCCCATTTCAGCTTCTCCAACTTACATGATTCCATTGTCAGGAAGAAAGATTTCTTTAAATACATATACCACTGCAAAAATTCAACCAACACCACTTGAAACTTTGTCTGAAAGGCTAGCAGTAGAGAAATCAACCTTATGTAAGTAACTTCTGTCAGAGGCAGCATGGCTAACTACATTACATTATTTCCAGCAGTAGGATTCTTTAATATATATTACATAATTTCATAGGGCAGCTGTTTCTTAACATTCTGTGTAAGTGGGATCATTTGTGGGTCATGGAGAACTCAGTAGCATTGCACAAATAGTTTTAGCAGTAAAACTGTGCTAATACTTATGTTCTCTAATCCTCTGAAGTGTTTGAATAATTTCTATGGCCTGAAAATTCATGGGGATTTGGTCTGTTTTGTTTCTGTGTATGACAGTATTTCCAGCTATCTCCCAGTAAGACAAGCAAAGGAAATTATTTCTTTAAATGGCAGAATTTCTAAGATATTCTCTAAATATTTACCATAGGCTCTGTGACCAGCTTCTGACTAAAGCTGCCAATAACATGAAGATGCATTCAATCATTAGTATATTCAGTCTAAACTGTTGGCTGGCTACACTGTCCGCTTTTCATAGCATCATAGAGTGGTTTGGGTAGGAAAGAACCTTAAAGATCATGTAGTTCTACCCTCCCCAGCCACGGGCAGGGACGCCTTCCGCTAGATCACATTGCTCAAAGCCTCATCTGGCCTGGCCTTGAACACCTCCAGGGATGGGGCATCCACAGCTTCTCTGGGCAACCTGTTCCAGTGCCTCACCACCCTCACAGGAAAAATTCCCTTCCTAATATCTAATCTGCATCTACTCTCTTGCAGCTTAGAACTGTTACTCCTTGTCCTCTCAGTACACTCTGTGACAGAGTCCCTCCCCATCTTTCCTGTAGGCCCCCTTTAAGTACTGGAAGGCTGCTATTAGGTCTCCCCAGAGCCTTCTCTGCTTCAGGTGAACAACCCCAACTTTCTCAACCTGTCCTCATATGGGAGGTGCTCCAGCCCACCGACCATCTTTGTGGCCCGCTTCTAGACTCGCTCCAACAGGTGCATGTCCTTTTACATTGGGGGCCCCATAGCTGAATGCAGTACACACAGTGGCATCCCCTAAGTGTGGAGTAGAGGGCGAGAATCACTTCCCTCAACCTGCTGGTCTTGCTTCTTTTGATGCAGCCCAGGATATGGTTCGTTTTCTGCAAGTGTCCATTGCTGGGTCATGTTGAGCTTCTCATCAGCTAACACCCCAAGTCCTTTTCTTCACAGCTGCTTTCAATCCGTTCTCCACCCAGCCTGTATTGTGCTTGGGATTGCTCCAACCTACGTGCAGGACCTTGCACTTGGCCTTGTTGAATTTCATGAGGTTTGCATGGGCCCATCCCTGCAGGCTTTCAAGGTCCCTCTGGATGGCATCCCTTCCCTCCAGTGTGTTGACCACACCACACAGCTTTTGGATGGTTATAGCGTTTTGAGGGCCTCTAGAACAAAATTCCATTCTATTTTTGTTCTAATTTAGATACAGTGTAGGTTGGTGTGGTTTTTTGTGCTAGGTAACTTGCATTTTTATTGCTTTTGATACTTTTTAGCATGGATATTCTTAAGTGTAAACCTAATACTTTTTTTCTTTATCTGTACAGCTGCTCCTGGATCTTCTGGTTGTATATCTAATGTTATGCTATCTCTTGAAAAGGCCTCGCTAGATGTAGCACTTAGTGGTGAAACTCTTTCTGAGAAGAAATGAAGTTGATCAGACAAAACTGGAAGCGACTTAAACAATTCTTTAGTGTGCATTCAACTAAATTACTGAGCTTTCAAAAGCCATTCATGTCTGCAGTTTATAGTGCACTTAAGAATCTTAACTAGCATGGTTAACTAGTGTGCACGCTAAATATTTAGGTCAAATGTCTTTTTTCATTTTCTAAAACATTTCAGGTAATATATTTATTTATCAGTTCGATGAACTGCACACTTTTAATGGAAGAGCTGGACATGAACCATTTCAGTGTCTTCAAATATTTACTGTAAACTTGTACAAAGAGAAAATACCAGTGCAGTGGTATGTGTTACAGTGTCTCTGTTGATGTCACTGTAATGGAGGCATTGTCTGTTGACATTATAAACTTCTATTTTCAGGAGTTTATAATGTCCCTGTGAATTTATTTTGTGGGCTGAAATGCAACACACATCTTAGCTAGAAGCTTTTTTTTTAATTTAACTACATTTCCAAAGAGATTGCTTTTGCCTGGTTTTGAAGATAAGCAGATGTTTTCTGCATTTTAATTATTTTATATCATGTATGTTGAAATAATTAGGCATGATGGAGTGAGTTCATGTATTGTCACTTTTGACTCTCATTATTTTTATTCTGTGTTTACACCAGACCTGTAACAGTCAAATAAACCTTCTCTTTTGTTGTTTAGTATACACGCTTGTATACACATTTGTATACAGGTACCTGTATATCATCCAGCAAAAACTGTCTTTTATATGTTTTTATCAAAAACTTCTTTTGCTTACTAAAAAGACAGTTTTATTTACTTTGCTATATGTTTCTACAAAAAGCTGATATTAAAAAGCAGGTTTTACTAAAAGAGAAATAGTTACAGCTGGTCTGCTAATGAGTTTATCCTAAAACTTGTAAATAGTCCATCTATGCTTTGTTGTCATCCCTTCAGAATAGAGAGACTGTGGTCTACCAGAACTCAGTGCTTACTGTTGCAAAATACTCAGGACTCATCATGGCCTGGGAATTTTCATACCTCTCTCTTTCTAAAGTAGGTGGTTGACAACAGCTCCCATTAAAATATATATGTATGTATATATATATTTGTACAAGCTGTGAGAAGCATTAGTGAGTCAGTGCAGCTTTGAGTTACTGGGTTATGCAGAGTCATCATCCAGTCTCAGCAGTTCGTGTGATTTTATCTGTGGCATGAAAAATTACTAAATTACTATAATTACCCCAAATGTGTGAAAACATTGTCCACTTTTGTAAGCTCAAGTGGATGATTATTAATAACTGACTTCATAAACTACAAGTTAGATAATTCCTTTCTCATTTAAGTTGCAGAAGATGTAGCTTCCAAGTAATATTTTTAAGTAGGGCTCTTACCTGTCTCCAGAGCCAGTGTAACTATAATTACATCCACTTTGCCCTAGGGTCTGTTTTCAGTGTTTACCACCAATGAACTTCAGCAGATTAATTCTAAAATGCAGGTTAAATACCAAAAATATGAAGGGTTTCACAGATATACACTTAAAAGATTTCATTTTCTGAAGTATAATTGTGTTATTGACAGTGTTGGTCTTGCACACAACTGAATGTACACTTGTTTACTGTTTTTTTTAAAAAATACTGTTAAAATTTAAGTATACGTATCATTCTGGTCAACCAAAGCTGTGGCATAACTTTTTTTTTATGTGCTCCTGAATAAAAACAAGGTCACTGTCAACTTCTCTCCATTTTGTTTTCTTTTAATAAAAGTATATGTGAAGTACAGTGAGTGGTTAACTCGGTAGTCTTGGTGGAAAAAAATTTACAGATGAGCCATTAGTATACAAGCAAGCCAAATTTCTCATGGTGGTGAAAGACATGACTTATAAGAAATGAGGTTTTATACTTTTGTATTGAAATCACTCCTCAAAAAGTTAAATGCTACTCACACATTCTGCGGTGCTTCCTCTAGTTCCAGAATGATAATATTAAATACAGAACCACTGTGAGTGCCCTTCTCTTTCCTATTACTACTCTGGCAAGAAGGAAGGACATGGACAGTACACTGAGCTGATCTGAAGCTATTTTAGTCCACTTTTTTTATGCAATTGGACTCTCTTTCACATTAACCTTTTGAAATATACATCCTATTCCTATCCGATTTGACAGAGGTCAAAGAGTAAGTTCACAGAAAATCTGTAGTTCAATATGACTGTAACTCCCATAATATTACCACCCTGAAACATAGTTTAAGTAAAAATTAGCATTTCCTTCAAAAAGGAAGCAGCATTACCGAACAGATGAAAACACAAAAATGTTTATAAAAACTCCTAGAATTATTTTTAAATCTTGTTTTATGTTTTGTTTCTTTGTTAAAATAGACATAAATTTGAGTTCTCTATATAATTATATTAACCAGAAAAATTTGTTGAGAAAGCAGAGGGGCTTTCATAGCTCAATTTTGTAAGAACACATATAAACAAGCCTAGCGAAGTATGCATACAAAAAAATGATCATACACTGATCAATAGCATCAAAACCAGCAGAGTTCAAGGGAAGATGGCAGAAGAGATGTAGCAAAGACTCTTAATAGCCATTTCAATGCAATAGGCTATTCAAGTGGCAGAAGGTAGAGATTTAGCACTTTTCTGTCATCTAACACAGATGGAAGCATAATGTTCCATTTTTTTTCATGTATTTTTTATTTCAGTTTACTGCAGTTGTATTGTTGACAGACCCATAACTTGCTAAAGAAAAAATTGCAAAAACTTTTCTAAAAAGTTGGTTCTGAAAAAGTGGTGGAAGAAAATAAGGATACTTTCTAGTAATTGTTTATGTTTCCTTAATATTTCTTTTTAAACAATGGTTTTAATTTTTCATGGATTTATGGAAAGGACAAATCTTGTTATTTTCAAATAGTAATTTCTTGTCTCCTCACTTAGCCCTTAAAAACAACCATCTTCTGCACTGAAGTATAAAAACTGCTGTAATAACAAGCAGTCCAGAGTGTATTACTGTGGAAAATGGATGCTGAATAAAAAAATAAACCAAACATCTTATCTACAACTAAAGGAGAACAAAAACCAGCATATACTCTAGACCACATACTGTATTATCTCTGTCAGATTTCTAACTATTTATTCTTAAACATAACAGTCCTATGATCTAATCAAATATGGTTCTATTAAGAATAGCAAAGACTAGGTATTCCAGCTCTGAAGTTACTTGCAAACTAGCTCACTGGAGGTCTGGCTCAGTCTTTCAAAGGATGAGCAGTTCTGTCTCTGATCCCTCTTTCTCCTTTCAATGAATAAGTTGAATTATGATACGAGAACCCTGCAAATCATTTGTACTTTGGAGACAAATTCTATTTGCAGTTTAGACTGCAGAAAAATCTTGGAGAGATCTGAGTGCATGTGAGTGGCAAATGTGGGCATTTGAAGAGGAGGATGCACTAAATACAGAGAACATCCATATCATAAAAGGGGTACAAGCGAGTGTGGAAAAGCCCTTACAGAAAGCTGAAAGTCTTTGCATTGCTACAAAAACAGTTCTAACCTGTACTTGCTTAAAAAAAAAAAAATTGTCACCATGCCACATAATACATGAATGTTGTATGCAGAAATAGACTAGTCCAGACTTTATAAGAATTATAAATGTTCATGTCATCTGCTACTAAGGGAAGAATCAGCTTTCTGAAATAACACTGAACTTGATTAGAAATAATTTTTTGTCTTTCTCCAGTCTATACTAAGATCAATGTATGTTTTTCTATCAATAAATTGCTGGAAAAGAGGAACTTTCATGTGGAAATTTTGATGTCTAGTGGTGTATTCTCTTTTAAAAAGAGCCCAATTTAATGATGATTGCTCTGATCTGAACAGGATTAAATGGTTGACAGGTTATAGTGAAAAACTATTTTGTTTTAATCAAGAGATGAGAAGTGCAGGAAAGGAAATTCTCATATTTTGCATGGGTATCTCAAGATTAGCCTGAAAGGGAGCTATGTTAGGCTATTTTTGCGTGGATGCTTCTTTTATTCAATATGTTTTCAAGAAATCCACTTTTTGTGCAATATTCTTCATCTAAATAATCTGATTCTTGAGCTAAATAATGTGATGTTCAAGCAGAATGGAAATACTGTGAAAGCCATTTTCTGATGCAACACACTTACAGATCTCCATTCTTTTCAGTAAAAGGGACAAAAGTCACCAACAAGGGAAAACAATGTAATTGGGTAATGTGCATTTTGTACCAGATCAATATATTTGCTTCCAGCAAAGCCGTTTAGTCTGGGTGCACGTCTCATTAAATTTCCTGTTCTAATACATCTTTACAGAGGAGGGAATAACTGCTCCTTTAATCAGATTATTATTATTTATCATATACTAGTGTAAATACTAAACCTTGTGAATCTTTTGAAATCTGAGTATTAAGTCCATTTGGGCCTCCTGTCTTATTTGTCTTAAGATTCTTGATGACTTTCTAATTCCTCTTTTGGGTGAGAGATAGGAATATATTCAGACTTAAAACATTGTTTCTAAAGCCTCCATGAATTATTTTAAAAAACTACTCTGTGAAATGTTTTGAACTATTTCTGAATCTTAAGAGTCTATAGCTATTTTTAAAGAGCACTCGCACAGGAAATGTAGTGTTACAAACTTCTGAGGTCTGCAAAGGAGAAAATCAAACCAGAGAATTCAAAAGACTCAAATGACATTGTATTTGAAATATAATGAAAAAAAAAAGCAAAAGCTTGGAGATTCCTCCCTTTTCTAGGTTGAATATTAGTTATGAACAAGTAAACATCGACTCAAACTGTGTGCCATTCTGGGGCCCGTAATTTAAAAACATTGTGAAGGTCCTTGAATGCATCCAGAGGATGGCAACAAAGCTGGTGGAAGGGCTGGAAGGCATCTGTGAGGGGTGGCTAAGGACTCTGGGTTTGTGTAGTTCGGAGAAAAGGAGGCTGAGGGGCAACCTCCTTGCTCTCTACAGCTTCCTGAGGAGAGGAAGTGGAGAGGGAGATGCTGAGCTCTTCTCCCTGGGATCCAGTGATGGGATGCCTGGGAATGGCTCAAACCTGCATCTGGGGAGGTTCAGACTTGACATGAGGAAACATTTCTTTACCAACAAAGTGGTCAAACACTGGAACAGGCTTCCTAGAGCAGTGGTTGATGCCCCAGGCCTCTCAGTGTTTAAGAGGCATCTGGACAAATATGCTGTAACTTTTGGTCAGCCCTGAAGTGGCCAGGCAGGTGGACTAGATGGCTGGTTGAGGTCCCTTCCAACTGAAATTACTCTATTCTATTCTATTCTATCCTATATATATATGTATGGATTGGACTAGATTATCTTTCGAGGTCCCTTCCAATCTCTAACATTCTGTGATTCTGTTCTATTCTATTCTAAACCATTATTAATTCTCATGCATTTTGACCACAACATATGCTATGCATTCACTACACAAAGAATAAGGTTAAACAAGGATCATAGAAACAGAATAATACAGACTGGCAAGGGCCTCAGGAGGTCTCTAATAGGTCCAACCTCTTGCTCAAATCATGGTCATCTGTGAGACCAGACCGGGTCACTTAGGACTTCATCCACTTTGGTCTTGAAAACCTTGAAGGATAGAGACTGCACCACACCTGTGAGCAACCTGTTCACACGAGCCTGCCAATGAGCACAGCCATCACAAGAGGTATGGTACTTGACATTCTAGTAAGGGTGATGATGCACAGAAAATGGTCTGTAATGGTCTGCCTTTTTCTCAGTGTTGAAGAAGCACTCAGAAGTGTTAAGTAGATATTAAGTCAGGAAAACAGAGCGCAAGCACTTCAAAGTATCTTTGTAAAATCTTGTGTGACTTTAAGAGTACTGCAAAAAATAGTGAAATACAGTAGTCAGTCTTGGGAAAATCTTCTGACATTGCTGGTTGCATGGAAAATGCAGAACATTTAAAATTATGGGATTTTAGGAAGTCTAGGATTTTTTTTTTTTCAAATATTTGGTCTGGAGATTAAATACCTCAGGAGAAGGTTTCAGGATCAGCTTTTCTTTTGGTACCTACAAATTTAAAAGACATTTTTGCATCATGTTAATTCTGTCAGTGCAATAAATGTTATTAAATATTGCAGTTTATTAGATGTTAAAATACCTGATGGGGGGGACGGACACCACTGAACTATAAAGCATTTTTTATTTTAAACAGTTACTTAGAACACATTATGATCACCCCCAAGCATCTGTTATCTCCTGAAGTAATTCAACACTGCTGCCCACCCCCACCTCACCCATCAACCATAGATGTCCCTCTTTGAATGACAACTCAATTGACAATAAGGGGGGGGGAAGTTGTGGGTGGAAGTTTGTTGGGGAAAAGTTTTGATATACTGACTCACAGCATTTTATAGTTTTATTTATACCATAGGACAACATAGTGTTGGAAAAGATGCTTATCAAGAGGGGGTTGAGCATAATCATAAAAAGAAATATATAAACAAGGGGAGAGGGGTGATAGTGGGACATGTAAACAAGGGCGGGAGGTTTAAAAGTGAACTAGAAGCACCAGGATAGGCTGCAAAACTTGGAGTACCCAGCCAATGGGGAAACAAGGGAGGGAATTTCTGATCAGGATAAGGGAATATAAACAGTGGCCCAGTTTTGACCAGGTGTGCCTACTAGTTAGGACACCAACTCTTGCAAGAATGTAAATAAAATGTGCTTCACTCAGGGGTCCACCTGAGCCTAATCTATTGGCCACACTCACGATTCTCACAATAGGAAGATGAGAATTGTGACTTAGGCTAAAACTTGTATTGGAGATGACAACATGAACCAAAGGAGTTTGTGTACTATAAGCAACATAGAGCATCATAACAACCCTGAATCACACTCCAAATTCCTTTTCTCACACTGCTGCTTGATCACATATATTCTCCAGATCTGCGCTAAACCTGCTTATCTCTTAGAACACTTTTGTGAACTCACAAATTACTCTTAAGGACTTGAAGAGCTAAAAAAACCTGTAGTTAAAGTTGCTTACAAAACCCTTGTTCTTTGTTTCTCTGTTGTTTGTTCTAGCTGAGAATTTCCAAGAAATGCAAATTCCAGGTGCATCTGGGAGCACAGTGGGAAGCTAGTCTGACTAGTCTGGCTGCATACCTAATGCCAGACACACTTCTCTGATTCAAGATCAGATGACCCACAGCCTTGTTGACCACTGGGAGCAGAGGGAGACTAGAGCATGGCATTTGTACAGCAGACAAAGGAGGGTTTCCCAAAGAGGGTAATAAACTATGTATTCAAGAATGCATCATTAAAGCCTCAGTTTTAGGAAAGAAAGCTGGCTCAATTCCACCCCAGAGGGACTAGAAATACCAGCTGTGTGGTTCAACTCCCCAAAAAATATTAGAGAGGGGAAAAAGGGGGACTATGGTGTTACACTCTCTTCCCCTTCCCTTTTATTTTTACTTACAGGAGGGAAGTTAGGCAACTGTTTGCAAGGTTTGGTACAGTAATAGCATCTTTGCTCAATCTTTTGAGTAGCAAAATAAAATAGGGAAATTACCTAGCTGGTTGTTGGCAAAACCGTTACTAAAAAGTTTGTTTCTAGTCTGTGTCCAGACTTCGTAGATGTAGGAAGTACCACAGAGATTACAGAAAAGAGATGGGCAGTCTTTCAGAGAGTCATCAAGATATGATTACCTGACCCCTTCTTTTAGTTGTGTACAGAGTGAAAAGCTGTGTGAAACTGAAGCTTACTGAGCCAGTAAGCATCAGAATGGGTAGAAGACAAGGCTCGTGACAAGGCTCACCACCCAGTGCTCCAGAGAGTTGCTTCTGCAGGGGAATCCATTTCAGCTCTTATGGCCTGTAATAAGTTGTACAGGAATCAATTTATTAACTAGCAAATAATAGAATTTATTAGTAAGCACAACAAGCGAAACAGCGCTGGGCAGCCACGGGAGTCTGTGCTCTACTGACGGTGCACGCTTACACTCTCCACAGTCCCCCTTTTTATTGTTGGTTTCCTCTGGATTACGGGATCTCTCAGGCTCGGTGGTTTAGCGTCAACGGGGAGGGGGGGNTTTCCCTTTTTCTTTTCTCCAGGCCCTCCCTTAGTTTTGTCATTGTGTCTCTTACCACTCCTTTATGGTCAGCATATACACAGCACTCTTCTTTAAGAGCTGCACACAATCCTCCTATCTGCAGAAACACTAAGTCCAATCCTCTGCGGTTTTGCAATACCACCTCCGAGAGTGACCTAACGGACTTTTCCAGGGCAGAGATGGACTGTTCAATTTGGGCTAAGTCCTCATCAATGGCAATGCGTAAAGACGTGAATTCCTGGCTTTGTTTGACTAGAGAGGCCACACCAGTACCAGTTCCCGCAACTCCTAGAGCCAGTAATGTGGCCAGAGTCACGGCCGTGAATGGCTCTCTCTTTTTTTAAATGGTATTTTGCTACTTTATGTTGAGCATCCATATAATCTTGTATAGAATCCATGGTATAATTATCACCTGTACACAAAAATCATGAGTTACATTAAAGAGTTTTAATGGCAGACAAGGAGTAACTCCTATTGATGAACAGACCCACCTAGTATTTTTAGCCGGAATTAACCATTTAGCTGTTTGATCCCCCTCTTCTGTAATGTTACACAGGTGTCTTCTTTTACTAGGAACCGTGCCTATACATCTACCCCTTCCGGCTACTTGTGTAAGAGTTACCCCTACATCTTTTCCCCAATTACACTGCGGAGGGTCGCTCTCATTTGTGCGGATGGGTTCACTCAGGTCGCTGATGGCTTCATAATATGGGGGCCTTATGCTAAAACATAACCAGCAACGTTCAGTTGCCCTTGGATTTGTTTGATTCAATACTAGATAACTGGCATTTATAACCTTCCACATGTTGTTTCCAGACAATGTGTCACCTTCACTTCTCCTCTGTCACCTCATCGAATGATGTTATTGTTGGTATCACTACAGGACTGTCAAGAGAGGTGTGTGTTCTTGAATGGTCAGTGGGCCTCACCCCCGGGATATC